>JAMWET010005361.1:225000-231689 GCA_024036415.1 Prochilodus magdalenae | reverse complement strand
CGGTTTGTTGTCGTGTCATCATGTCGCTAGAAGGCCCTGGTGCTGGCTGGTTGATCCATGTGAGATCTAAAAATATGTCATTATAAACTTTATATAGTATTCCTTATATACCTACTATCATGCTACATAGTGTGGTTCTCTTTTAAAACAGAGGCCAGCTAATATTAATTATACTAACTGGCAGTATAATATGTGCATATCTAATAGAAACAGATGAGATGCACAGAGTGACCCAACATCCACGACTGTGGACAAGTCAACAAGCAGTAATGCCCTCCATGGGTCTATTCATGAGTCACTACATGCACACAGGCCACACAACTGCCCTTAAAGTTGGTGTTGCCAATGTGTTGTCCGTCTGTCATACAGTGACTCAGAAATAGCAGCAGCTCATGTCTTGGATGAGAGCGGTTTGTTGTCGTGTGCACATGTCCAGTGACACTGTGTCCATCCATGGTCACTGGTGTCACCAGTGGTGTCACTCCATTGCCACCTCTACTGCAAAATCTGCGGAGGAACTATGTGAGAGCAGAGTCGAGCTGCATGGGATGGATTATCACAGGACACCATTAGGAACCTCTACAACTTCGTGCCGAGATGTCTGGCATGTTGGGTTAGCAAACTTGGCGGCCCGATGCTATAGGGAGAGATACTACTTCTGTATGTGTAAAAAAAAAAAAAGCTCAAATAAATATTACCCATATCAGCCTAAAAGCACCTGGTGACCTTTATCATCCTTCCCAATAGCATTGTAATCTGAAACTTTCCTCTGGGTGCAGCTATTGTATTGATGACGCAGTGTATGTATGTCAGATCAAGGTTTATAGCCATCAGACAGCCCATCATAACCATTTTGTGTAATTATTGTGTATAATATGTTTGTCAAGGGTGGATGTCTGGATCCGTTCACCACCACTGTGAACAACGATTCTGTTTAAAAAGGTCTTTTAAAAGGTTGGTGTAGCTCAGCGGATAACAACACTACCCGCCAAGTAGCCAGCACCCCACACGTGGGAGACTGGAGTTCGAATCCCGGGCTGAGTGACTATGCTGTGCGTGGGCAAGACTCCTAACACTACACTGGCCTACCTGTAATATGATTAACCTTGTTAAGTCGTCTCTGGATAAGAGCGTTAGCTACCATACCGTAAATGTTTTAACTCACCAAACGTTACATCAAAGTTGTTTTGTCAGTTGCAGTGTGGTGCTGCTGGTTGATCCTGTGAGATCTAAAACTATGCACTATGTCATTATAAACTCTATATAGTCTTCCTTATATACCTACTATCATGCTACATTCGTGTGATTCTCTTTTAAAACAGAGGCCAGCTAATATTAATTACTAACGTGGCAATATATCATGTGCATATCTAATTAGAACAGATGTTAAAGAGTTTAAAAAAGTCTCTAGAATACTAATAGCCTTTAGCCATTACAGCTGCCTGGAGCCCACTGTGCGTGCCCGGAGCCAGTGACAAATGGCCCCAATGACCTCAAATGGACTTGACCAGAGGATGTGTCGAGGAGACGAGGGGAAGTGTCATCGCTGACTGGTGTTGTTTTTTCTCACTCCAAATTACATCCTGGCTTGGACTGGGGGTTTTGTGCTGGGTGGGGTGGGGGTGGGGGTCACATTTTTGTGATATTTTTCTGTTCTTGTTTTAATAGAAGAGAGGAGAGAGAGGAGTTTGCCAGATTGTATTCACATACTGCTTGGGCTCTCTATTGTGTTTTGCTTTATTGTTTTTTCTTCCTGAGTGGAGAAAAGTTCAAACCTGAAGGTCTACTTGGGGCCTACATCAGCTTCATTCTGAACTGACCAATCAGACTGAAAGGAAGACTCAGGACCAACTAGGATCTCTCAGAACAAAAAAGGCAATCACAGCCAAGGGGAGGTCTGAAAAAAACAAGCGAGTGATTGGATTATTCCCATTACAGCAATAGGAAGGTCTCAGTATGAATGACAAGTGTGACAAATCACAGTCAGGGGGGAGGGTTCAAACAAACCAAGTGGTGATTAGAACCAATCATTTACACTTACACTATTTAGCTGACACCCTTCTCCTGAGCGACTTACAAGTTAATCATATTACAGGTAGACTACCAGTGTAGTGTTAGGAGTCCTTCGCCCAGGGACTCTTATTGGTGTAGCACTAGCATAGTCACCAAGACCGGGATTCAAACCCCAGTCCCCCCCACATGTGGTGGTAGTTCTCTGGCAGGTAGTGGTGTAATACACTGAGCTACACCAACCTCCAATACGCGGCATCATTTACCGTAGTTGCCTCGATAATTGATGGAGTACTAAAGAAAGGTGGATTTAAACCACGAAGTGCAGAGCCAAATGGATTAGCAGTCCATCGCCGTAACCACTCGGCCAGAAATCACAGTATGAAGTACCTAATCGAAACACACAGTGATTAGATGACCAATCTGGTCAGGGGGAGGGCTTAGAAACAAACAATATGGTGATTCAAAAATTTGGGGTTTGGTTTGGGTTAGGTTTTGGGGGTAGGCTTCTCACCTTATGAACTCAAACCTCGAACATCTGTGTGGTTTTTGCCAAAAAGACATTGTGTTGTCAAAACACAGTTTCCATTTTAAGTACGAGCTGCCAGGCCTTAACTTCCAAATAGTCCATGAAGTTAGCTCTTTAGGAGGTACAGTACAAATCTTTTGAAAGTCATAAAAGCCTGTGAAAGTGATACTTGCTATTCTTCTCCAACATCAACAAATAAATTCCCATTAGGACGCGGGGAAGGTCTTCGAAAGCAGAGCGCTTGAATTCATCAGAATAAGTGACAGTTCAACTGCATTTCAGGACTGAAGCTATTCTTCAGTCTGACTCCCACGTCGCTCGTCAGGAGCAGGTAAAATATTGCCGTGATCTGAGGGAAATTAGGTGGCCCAGAGGTTAGCCAGTTATGTAATGTGGCAGATCCGAAAATGCCATTACGGTTGATTTCTGCGACTGGCCTGCTTGGTATGAATATATCAATGACTCCCTGGGACAAAAACAAGCCAGAGAGAAGCAGGCGGTTTTATAGGGCCTCCAGATAGGTTCGAGGGGATCTCTTGAAAGGACAGGAGTAGAGGGACCTTCGCTTGAGGGGGGCTGTGAACTTCAAGCCTGCTGTGATTTATAGCGCTGGAGACGCGGCGGGCTGTAATTTCTCCACTATGGAAAAGAGGTTAACTGCATTTTACCTAAGCAGAAATCAGTTCAGGAATGGGCCTGCCTTCTTGAAGCAGAAGGGCGTAAAGCAAGCCGCGATTCCTGAAGGAGAATCCATCATCCGGTTTTGCCGTCGGTTGTCAAGAGCCTAGTGGCACAGCATGCTTCTGCCTGAACGAGGCAAACTGACAGAGATAAATGAAAACCCTGGCTGGAAGGGAAGTAGTACGGTTCCCATCCTGACCCGACGGCCATCCTATTTGCTCTTAAGAAACAGTAAAACGATAGAAAGTCCAGCTTCCTTCCTTCTCTGCTCTCCGGCCAGAGTGGAGAGAACGGGCCAACCATAACACGACTGGTCCATCCCAAAGCTGACCACTAAATTGGGAGCCAGGAAGGCTGGAGGACCGGGACCGCCTGCCCCCCGTCAAAAGCACACACAGCAGGCTGTGGAAAAGGAACAGGAGGTCAAAGGCCACGAGGACGGAGCAGGTTGGAGTTGGACCCCAGCTTTCTCCGGAGCAAAAGTCAGAATAGTTCTTTCAGTTCATAGAGGGCCAGAAACCCTAAAGGCAGGATACCGATGTTTCCCTGTGGAGGTGGGTTCCACTGTTCCCTCTGTGAGTCCAGCTGTGGAAGTTATAAAACTGTCCTGAAAATATTACCAGCATTTTCATGGTGTTTCTGAAACTACGGCCACATTTGGCTATTAATTAAATTATTAAAATAAACATATAATAAAGATCAAAGTCTATACAAATAAAGAAGGACACATAATCACATATATATGTGGTACCACTTTAGAATAAGGCTAGCCTTATAAAGGAATTTTTAAAAAAATAGGTTATTGTGGGGTATTAGTGTAGTGAGTTAGTTCATAAACCACTTTACAAAGTACAAAGCCCAGTATAACACATTAATAAAATGGTAAAACATGAGCTCCTACATATGTTGTATATGAATAGTATTGAAGATGACAGGGTTCATGGTGGACTGATGAAAACGATGAAGTAACGCCCAGTAAACATCAAAAAATCTGAGCCTAACAGTGTAAAAGTATGTGTGTTCACTGTTAGACTAACAACAGGTCACTGTTGCCCATCTTTTTATGTGTTGTAACATACATATTAATAATGTTAAGAGGCTTTATGCCATAATTACCATATATTTTACATTTGAAATTAAAACTAGATTGGCCTTTAAGGTCTTTAAGAGCAAAACCATACACTGCTGTAGTTAAAGTAAGGCTGGGGATCAATGCCCAAACGTTCAGATTATTCAGTTCCAGGTAGTTAGTGGATGGAAAAATCAAAATCAAAGCAAAAAAAAATGTTAAACCTCCAATAAAAACTGGTACAAGAAACACAGCCAGTGCCAAAAACACCTACACAACTGAAGGAGCTGACAGAGAGGACACAGAGGATACTTAGGTAGCCTCTGTTAGTCTAGTTAGTTTAGCTAAAGCCCTTGTTAGGGTCCAAGATAACAAATATTTATACTGAAGTCCTTCTCTGTGTCTTGGTTTTGTGGAATCTAGATTATGCTCTGGATTAATTTAGTCAACCAAGTGATTTCTGTCACTTGGAATCGAGGTGGGCTTCAGTATAACGGCCTTACATTAACTTCAACAGAACATTTACATTTAAGGCATTTAGCAGACGCTCTTATCCAGAGCAACTTACAACCGTGCTTAGTGCTCCGTTGGATAATATTCCAGCTAGTAGGAAGTTTAGAGCCTAAAACTCACCATGAGCTCAGACACTGCCCGAACAGGGGCCAGTGCTGATACCTAGAGATTAATACACAGACATAGAGCAAGTAAACCATCACCTGGCAACCCCAGCCCAGCGCTCATTCCTATAGAGGAGAAGAATGAGATATTCTAATATACCTGAAACTATGACTATGACATGAGCGTTATTTACAGCAGGTTATAGTAATAAGCTGTATGATACCCCTATGCCAAAACGATGAATGGTTTTTCTGTAAATCCACTCTTGTTCATAAACTCTTACTAACTTCTACTTCCTCTGAATGTGGCTTTGTTTTTCAAGTTCTCTGTTTTTTTCAGTCCTCTCTTAGAACAGGCCAATCAGATACCACAACATTGCTCCTCCTCTACCCAACGTTCTGAGCCTTACACAGAGAGTGAAACATCAGCTTCCTTTCTGAGATCAATCCCTTCATTTACTCCTGGCAATAAATCTATTATTCATTATCACTTCCAAAATTAATTAATTATCATTGATTATTAATCATCATCATTAACCATTAATCATTATTAAAAGTTTATTAAAAGCCACAACATCAACTTCTATTTATTTGCAGATGTATTTTGGAACATTAAATATAAATGGCACATAACCTTGGCACAGGCCATATTTCATGTTTTGTTTTACGCTTGATATTATAACTGATCATTAAAATCTGCAGGAGTGTGTTATCTGATTCTTTATACTTACTTTCAGTTTAAATCAGAAAATCGCTAAAACAAGTACACAGTGTTCACACATTTGCAGATAACTGTATAAATGCAGGACAGATAAGAAATGAATAATCAATATCAGTATTTAATAGCTTTATATACTTTGAATTATCATTTATATGGTACAGTTTCAATTAAAACTGGAAAAGAAAAGTTTGTACATGCAAAAGTAAAGGTTGGCTTCAGGTCTTGGCTATGGCATCCCTGGTGGTTGCCCAGATGTGTGTATATATGTGTTAGTATGTGTCTGAGTCCGTACGTAGTGGGTTGGATTTGTCGAGGATGAAATCAGTGGTGGGGGGGAAGTAATAAAACTGAGACATTGCTCATTACATTACATTAGCTCATTAGGCAAATTCTGTATATGTGTTCTGACACCAATAAACAACTGTCCACACCATATGCTCAAAATACATCCATAAATCCACTATTGGGACTCAAAAAATGTCAACCAGTAATTGCAGAAAGCCCCACAGTGAAGGGGAATAGCGTATCATCTGCACCAGTACTAGCCCTTTCTGAGCAAGGGACTCTTTAACAGACCATCAATATCATCATATTATACCATATGGAATTATGTGATGTGGGTACGTGAAGAACAAAACTGGACATCACTTCTAATTCAACCAAACCAATTAACAAACTCAGTAAGAGTTAAGAGGCTCCAGCTGCAGTTTGCAGTTGCTTCAGCAGTTTTGAAGACCCATGCTGACCCCTAGTGGTACCCTTTTTACTGTACCCACCCTCAAAGGCAAATTACACACAGGCTTCCATGAAAGCTCTTCAAATTTCATGAACGGCTGTTGTAACAATAGTCTGGCCTAGATAACTGTCACCCACATGCAGTCAGTATTGTTCAGCTGCAGACGAGTGGGTCCTAATAAAAAGCATTACACAGACTGGTGCGGTATCGCGTGTCAGCCTCTGTAGCCTGTAAGTCTGATATCAGTGTGGCAGTACTGTTGTGGCAGTGACATCACCAGGCTATTCGCTGGGGACGCTGAGTGTGTACAGTTAGCTGGGATGGGG
>JAMWET010005361.1:0-220000 GCA_024036415.1 Prochilodus magdalenae | reverse complement strand
ACAAGGTTGATTGGGAGTGTCTAACTTGGTCTGTAAAAGCCAGAACTGCTAATGAATACTAAGGGATCAAATACAGTATTTCACTCCATGAAATACAAAATCAATTTAATATATATTCCTTAGATTTATTTTCTGGATTTTCTTTTTAATATTCTGTCTCTCCATGTAAGAATACATCTACCATTAAAAGTATAGAATGATCATGTCTTTATTAGTGGGCCAACGAAGAAAATCAGCAAGGGATCAAATACTTCTTGGACTCACTGTATATATCCTTTCTATGCCAACTGTGGACCTTTCCCATGCATGAAAAATAAACAGCTCAGTCTAAAACTTACTTTGACTAAAACCTAACTTGGTGTTGTTTTGTCATTTTCCATTATTGTGAATAGGGATTTTGTTAGCAGCTATCAGGCTATCAGTATAATAGTCACCAATGAACACACGTGGACAGAGTTTGGGCTGGTCGGTTTCTGGCTATTGGGGCGATCCAGTAGGACCAAGGTCATACACAGCAACCTGTCCACAGTCTGCTTCGGTAGGGAGTTCCTTATTGTATCGATTCACATGGATGCCAGCCAACTGCCTGTGTCTTTTCTCTATTAGCTAAGGTTCCTCTCTTCTAAGCATGTGGGTGATTCACAACAATTGCAGACCACATGGCTAGAAGATCTGCGCTACCGGCTCAGTTCAACATGGAGATGTGTTAGGCTGTCTCTGTTAGCTCAGGTTTACAAAGAGCACTCTCCCAGCATGTTTAGCTGTCCTTGAAAGGAGCTGGTAGTTGGTTACACCTTCACTCTCTCTGAAATCTGAGATTTAGCAGTCAAGCATGCGCAACAACTAGCACTGGGAGGAAAAAATAGGAAGGCATTAGCTGGATTCTCAGGGACATGAACAACTTGACCACCTACAGATTGAGATTGGTGCTACATTAGAAAAGAGAAGATCTGCTTTAGAAGGATTAGCATTAATATCTTTGTTGTTGATGATGTATTATTATTAGAATTAAATCAAACTGCAGGAGTTGTGTTAGATTATTTTACATCCTTAGACATGCTAGCGCTACGCAAAATTAGCTCATGGGCTTTTGCTTTATAGAAAGAAAGCGGTAAATATTAGCAATGTGTGAGGATGGACAGACAGACTGTGACGCGCGCTAAGCTAAAGGCAAAGCTAGGTTTATTAAACAGGATTGTAGCACAACACAGCAGCAACAAGGCACAAGTGGACATAACCAAGAGGGCAAGGACTGAGTCAGAGTAACGAGACGAGCAGAAGTCAGAACCAGACAAAACAATCAGACCAGCAACAGCATTCAAAGGGGAAAGACAAAGAGTAAACCAGAAAATCAAAAGGGAGTCAAACCAGGTAAGCAAACGAGGAGGAGAACAACAACAACAATAGAGGAAACCGCTCAGTACGCACAATGAAGCAATACTTCGCAATGGATCAGTGGAAGAGAGGAGTATTTGTACCCGAGGCTAATCGGCTACAGGTGACATCAATATTCTGGGGACCTAGACCTGAGAGACGGAGCGGGACTGGGAGATGGTGGACATGTGACTGTGATGTCTTCAAGTGGTGGATTATGGGAAACGGAGTCCAGGAGATTGGGGACGGGAGGAGAGCCAGCAGGCGTGACACAATGATATCAATATACAATGGTAATGCATTCATATGGGCAGATATTTGTTTCAAAAAGGTAAAATTATATTGGAAGACATGTTTTTAACTGTGTGTTGTTCTGAAATCGATGCCTGTGCTACATGTGCCGAGAAGGGGGTTATTTAAGACTAGGACTAGGGTGGATAACTGTAGCCCATAAACACTCTGCACATACAGCAACACTGGCCATTAAGCTGCCGACTTCTCTGGGCTCAGGCTAATCTGAAATGAATTCAGTGCAAACTTATATACTGTGGCTCTGACAAGTCAGTCTTTTAGACTGATAATGGAAACTATGGATATAGTCTCCTGACCAAAGAGGAGAAAGGATAATCCAGACCATTTGTTACTGGTGTAAAGTTCTCATGGGATGAAGATCTCTCACATCTGTGAAGGCAGCACTAACACAGAATGAGCTACACATTTGCGCCTTTTAGATGCCGTCTTTTTCAGGGCAGTCCGTGTTTATTTGATAAGATGACAACACCACAACATTCTGCATGTGTTAGAAGAGCATGGCTGCACAATCAGAGAGTGTGGGTGCTAGATTGGCTTGTCTGCCTCCCACTGAAAACTGTGGTGTGACTTCTACAACTTTCGAAACTGGATCCGCTGTCTTCGAACCCCAGACTATTATTAAGTACTGATAAAGGAACAGGTGATGTAACTGTGATATACATGCCCCATTTCTGGAACTTTATAGAAGCATCATATTAGGAATGGGCATATTTTTCCAGAAAAGGTCCCTGAGATTATTCATTAAGTACCATGTTTCTACTGGCATTACTTATACTGACTTCATCTGCCACTCCTGTGGAGCTGGGTTTGTAAATGTTACATGTTCCTCTGTGGTGCAAATCCATGTAGATTTCTATGGGTTTCAAAAATGTTTATGTATCGGTATGTGAAAATACGATATAAGGACAAAAGTATTGGGGACAAGCTATGCCTTACACCAACAGGAGCTTCTGTGAAATCTCTGGAAAAACCTTGAGACTTTGAGACCACCTCAAAATGACTAGGTTCTCTACTTTTACAGTTTCTGAGTTTGTGTTTGACCAAAACAAGAAGCTCTGTGTTATTCTATACACTACGGAAAACATGTCTCCCAAATTCCACATCACCCCAGCCACCGCTTGCCAGTCTTTCTGTAGGTCACTTGAGGTCATCTTACGGTAGTTAAGTGACATTGGAATGAGGTGGCGCTCATCACGGTCAGTAGAGAGGGGGTTTGGCCCTCTGCCTGTCTGTAGCTGTGTTGTCCTGTGTGTTTGCTGCTTGTTCTTATGAACCAGACGCTCACTGTATACCAGTAAAGCTAAAACCCAACCTTCTGTTCCTAACTAAGAACCTGCTGTACATGTGGAGATGCTGATTTAAGAAGAAACTGGAGTGCTCTCTTCTTTATTTCCAGAAGTATATATATATATATATATATATATATATATATATATATATATAGAGAGAGAGAGAGAGAGAGAGAGAGAGAGAGAGAGAGAGAGAGAGATACATATATAGAGGATTTTTTTCTGTGTAGCGTTAGCTTCGTCGTTATATCTGTTTTTTAGTGAGGACACATACTGAATCCTAAATGCCACAACAAGTGCCTCCATCTCACTCTGAAGTGCCACAGCGGCTCTGACCATATTATAAAAACAGCTCGTTCTCCAGCGGGAGAGCAACTCGAGGCTGGAGTGGGGTCTACTGCTTCTGAACGATTGTCTCACATACAGTCCTCTCTCTAGCCTCAGGAGGGATCATTAAATGCAGGCACACACTGTGCACAGCCAAAAGCCAATTGACAATAGCGCAGCGCTTTGCAGTTAGCCACCAGCCTGCTCTGCTCTGGTCTGCTCTGCTGTATTCCGTACAGATAAGACCGGAGATTTTTCTAAATGTGAAACACTTTCCAGATACATCCTTAAACATGCTCACCAAACACCAACATGCATTAACAACAACAAAAAGAGGCACAGCTGTTTCCATACATCTACTCCACTTCCTCCTATATCAAAGTGACTAAAATAGCAAGGCCAGAGATGGTGTTATATCCCCACAATCCCAGATTAATATAGCAGATAGCATAGATAGATAGATAGATAGAATAGATAGATAGATAGGATAGATAGATAGATAGATAGATAGATAGATAGATAGACAGACAGAAGGACAGACAGACAGATAGGAAGACAGACAAGACAGGACAGACAGGACAGACCAGACAGGACAGCAGACAGATAGATAGATATAGATAGATTAGAATAGATAGATAGATAGATAGATAGATAGATATCTATTCTATCTATCTATCTTACTCTATCTATCTGTCTTGTCTGTCGCTGGTCTGTCTGGTCTGGTCTGTCTGTTGGTCTATCTGTTCTGTCTGTCTGTCTGTCCTGTCTATCTATCTTATATCATCTATCTATCTATCTATCTACTACTCCTTCTAATCTAATTCTAGCTATCTATCTCTCTATGCTATCTGCTATATTTATATGGGGGTGTGGGGATATAACCCCCATCTCTGTGCTGATATTTATCACTCTTGATATCGGGAAAGTGGAGTAGATGTATGGAAACAGCTGTGGCTCTTTTTTGTTGTTGTTAATGCATGTGGTGTTAGAGGTGAGCATGTTTAAGGATGTAGCTTGGAAAGTGTTTCACATTAGAAAAATTCTGCCGGTCTTATCTGTACGGAATACAGCAGAAGCAGACCAGAGCAGAGCAGGCTGGTTGGATAACTGCAAAGCGGCTGCGCTATTGTCAATTGGCTTGTTTGGCTTGTGCACAAGTGTGTGCCTGCATTTGAATGGATCCATCCTGAGGCTAGAGAGAGGGACTGTACTGTGAGACAATCGTTCAGTAAGCAGTAGACCCCACTCCAGCCTTCGAGTTGCTCTCCAGCTGGAGAACGAGCTTGTTTTTATAATATGGTCCCCAGAGCCGCCGTGTGCACTCAGAAGTGAGATTGGAGGCAAGTGTCTGTTGGCATTTAGGATTCAGTTTATGTCGCACTCACTAAAAAACAGATATAACGGACGAAGCTAACGCTTACACTAGAAAAAAATCCTCTATATATGTACTCCTCTCTCTCTCTCTCTCTCTCTCTCCTCTCTCGCTCTCTCTCTCTCTCTCTATATATATATATATATATATATATATATATATATATAATATATACTTCTGGAAATAAAGATAGAGAAGCAATCCAGTACTTCTAAAATCAGCCATTCGCCACATCGTACAGCAGGTTCCTGAGTTACGGAACAGAAGGTTGGGTTTTACTTTCCTGGTATACAGTGAGCGTCTGGTCCTAAGAACAAAGCAGCAAAACACACAGGACAACACAGAGCTACAGAACAGGGCAGAGGACCAACCCCCTCTCCTCTCTACTGACCGTGATGAAGCGCCACATCATTCCAATGTCCACTTAACTACCGTAAGATGGACCTCAAGTGGGACTACAGAAAGACTGGGCAAGCACCGGTGGCTGGGGTGATGTGAATTTGGGAGACATGTTTTCCGTTAGGTATATAGGAATCACACAGAGGCTTCTTGTTTTGGCAAACACAAACTCAGAAAACTGTAAAAGTAGAGAACCTGGTCATTTGAGGTTGGTCTCCAAAGTTCTTCAAGGTTTTTCCAGAGAGATGTTCACATGAAGTCCTCCTGGTGCGTGTAAGGCATAAGCTGTCCCAATGACTTTTGTCCCTGTATATGTATTTTCACATACCGCATACATAAACCATGTTTTGAAAACCCATAGGAAAATTCTAAATGGATTTGCACCACAGTAGGGAACATGTAACATTTACAAAACCCATGTTCCACAGGAGTGGCAGGATGAAAGTCAGGCATAAGTATGGCCAGCAGTAGAAACATGGTACTTAATGACTATTTCTCAGGTGGACCTTTTCTGGAAAAATATGCCCATTCCTAATTATGAATGCTTTCTATAAAAGTCCAGAAATGGGGGGCATGGTATTAATCACAGTTACATTCACCTGTTCCTTTATCAGTACTTAATAATAGTACTGGGGTTCGAAGACAGCGGGATCCAAGTTTCGAAAGTGTAGAGAAGTACACACCACAGTTTTCAGTGGGAGGCAGACAAGCCAATCTAGCACCACACTCTTGATTGTGCAGCCATGGCTCTTCGAACACATGCAGAATGTTGTGGTGTTGTCATCTTTATCAAATGAAACACGTGACTGCCCTGAAAAAAGACGGCATCTAAATAGAGCAAATGATTGTAGCTCATTCATGTGTTAGTGGCTTGCCGTCACAGATGTTAGAGATCTTCATCCCATGAGAACTTTACACCAGTAAACAAATGGTTCTGGATTATCCGTTCTCCTCTTTTGGTTAGGAGGACTATATCCATAGTTTCCTATTATCAGTCTAAAAAGACTGAATTTTGTCAGAGGCCCACAGTATATAAGTTTGAACGTGAATTCATTTGCAGAGTAGCCTGAGGCCCAGAGGAAGTCGGACAGCTTAATGGCCAGTGTTGCGTGTATGTTGCAGAGTGTTGATGGGATACAGTTAATCCGAACCCTAGTTCCTAGGTCTTAAACTAACCCCCTTCTCGGCACATGTGTAGCAGCAGGGACATCGCTATAATCTCAGGAACAAACACACAGTTAAAAACATGTTCTTCCAATATAATTTTACCTTGTTGAAACAAAATATCTGTACCCTATGAATTGAATTACCGATTTGTATATTAGAATATTCATTGGGTCACGGCCTGGCTGGCTCTCCTTCCCGATCCCCATCTCTCCTGGACTCACGTTTCCCATAAATCCACCCACTTTGTAAGGACATCACAGTCCACATGTCCACCATCTCCCAGTCCGCGCTCCGTCTGATGTCAGGTCTAGGTAACCCAGAATAATTGATGGCACCTGTAGCCGACTTAGCCTTCGGGTACAAATACTCCTCTCTTCCACTGACACATTGCTAAGTATTGCTTATTGTGCGTTACTGATCGGTTTCCTCTATTGATGTTGTTGTTTCTTCCTCCTGTTTTTGCTTACCTGGTGACTGCCTCCTTTGGTGTGATGTTTACTAGTTCGTCTTTCCTTTGAATGCTGTTCTGCTGGTCTTGATTGTATTTGTTCTGGTTCTGAACTCTCTGCGCCGTTCTCTTTACTCTGACTCAGTCACTTTGCCCTGCTTGGTATATCGTCCACTTGGCCTGTTGCTGCGTGTGTGTGTACAAATCCTGTTTAATAAACATAGCTTTGCCTTTAGCTTAGCGAATTCTTCGCAGTCACGTCGGTCGGTCACATCCTCACAACATTGCTAATACTTTACCGCATTTCTTTCGTATAAAGCAAAAGCCCATGAGGCTAATTTTGCGTTAGCGCTAAGCATGTCTAAGGATGTAAAATAATCTAACACCAACTCCTGCCAGGTTTGATTTAATTCTAATAATAATACATCATCAACAACACAAAAGAGTTATTGAATGCTAATCACTTCTAAAAGCATATCTTCTCATTTTCTAAGGTAGCACCAATCTCAATCTGTAGGTTGGTCAAGGTGTTCATGTCCCTGAGAATCCAAGCTAATGCCTTTCCTATTTGTTTCCTCCCCGTGCTAGGTGTTGCGCATTGCTTTGACCTGCTAAATCTTCAGATTGCAGACGAGAGTGAAGGGTAACCAACTACAGCTCCTTTTCAAGGGACCAGCCAAAACATGCTGCGGAGAGTGCTCTTTGTAAACCTGAGCTAACAGAGACAGCCCTAACACATCTCCATTGTTGAACTGAAAGCCCGTAGCGCATGGATCTTACTAGCCATGTGGTCTGCAATTGTTGTGAATCACCCACCATGCCTTAGAAGAGAGGAACCGTAGCTTAATAGAGAAAAGGACACAGGCAGTTGGCTGGCATCCATGTGAATCTATTACAATAAGGAAACTCCCTACCGAAGCCCAGACTGTGGACAGGTTGCTGTGTATGACCTTGTCCTTAACTGGATCGCCCAAATAGCCCAGTGAAACCGACCAAGCCCAAAACTCTGTCCACGTGTGTTCATGGGTGACTATTATAATGAATAGCCTGATAGCTGCTAACAAATCCTATTCACAATAATGGAAAATGACAACACCAAGTTTTAGTCAAAGTAAGTTTTAGACTGAGCTGTTTATTTTTCATGCATGGGAAAGGTCCACAGTTGGCATAGAAAGGATATATACAGTGAGTCCAAGAAGTATTTGATCCCTTGCTGATTTTCTTCGTTGGCCCACTAATATAAAGACATGATCATTCTATACTTTTAATGGTAGATGTATTCTTAATGAGAGACAGAATACTTAAAAGAAAATCCAGAAAATAAATCTAAGGAATATATATTAATTGATTTGTATTTCATGGAGTGAAATAAGTATTTGATCCCTTAGTATTCATTAGCAGTCTTGCTTTTACAGACCAGTTAGACACTCCCAATCAACTTGTTACCTGACCCTGAAGCCACCTGTTCTCACTAATCACTTGTGTGAAAAACACCTGTCCACAGAATCAGACAGATCACACAGGATTTCAAGTCTTCCAACATGGGTAAAACCAAAGAGCTGTCACAGGACCTCAGAGTCAGAATGGTTGACCTTCACAAAAGCTGGAATGGGCTACAAAAAGATTAGTAAGGTGTTGGATGTGAAAGTAACAAACTATTGGTGCAATTATCAGAAAGTTTAAAGAGTATAACATGACAATCAACAGACCTCGGCCCGGTGCTCCAAAGAAGATTTCGCCTCGTGGGGTGGCAATGGATGCTGAGAACGGTCAGAAATCGTCCTGCAACCACTCGGCAGGAGTTAGCAAATGACCTGAAGGCAGCCTGGGACCCACAGTTTTTGCAAGGAAACAATTGGCAACACTTTGCGCAACAAATGGATTCACATCCTGCAGTGCCCGAAAGGTACCCTGCTGAAGAGAGCACATGTGGAGGCGCGGCCTCAAAGTATGCCAATGATCATTTGAAAGATGAACTCAAGTTATTGGAGAAGGTTTTGTGGTCAGACGAGACCAAAATTGAACTTTTTGGCCTCAACTACACCCGCCCATGTGTGGAGGAAGAAAAATGCTGCCCTATGACCCCAAGAACACTGTGCCCACCGTCAAGCATGGAGGTGGAAGCATAATGTTTTGGGGTGTTTCTCTCTGCCAAGGGTACAGGGCTACTTCACCGCATCACTGGGAAAGATGGATGGAGCCATGTACCGCACAATCCTGAGGGACAACCTCCTCCCCTCTGCCAGGGATCTGAAAATGGGCCGTGCGTTGGGTCCCCTTCCAACATGATAACGACCCTAAAACATACAGCAAAGGGCAACAAAGGATGGCTCAAGAAGGAATCACATGATTAAGGCCTCATGGAGTGGCCCAGCCGCAGTCGCCAGACCTCAATCCGATCGAAAATCTATTTGGAGGGAGCTGAAGGTCAGAGTTGCCAAGCGACAGCCCACCAACCTTCATGATTTAGGAGAGGATCTGCAAAGAAGAGTGGGCCAAAATTCCCCCGGGTGTGTGTGCTAAAACTTGTGGTTTAACTACAAAACAAACGTCTCACCTCTCTGTGCTTGCAAACAAAGGCTTTGCCACTAAGTATTGAGTGTGTTTGGCAAGAGGGATCAAATACTTATTTCACTCCATGAAATACAAATCAATTAATATATATTCCTTAGATTTATTTTCTGGATTTTCTTTTTAATATTCTGTCTCTCCATGTAAGAATACATCTACCATTAAAAGTATAGAATGATCATGTCTTTATTAGTGGGCCAACGAAGAAAATCAGCAAGGGATCAAATACTTCTTGGACTCACTGTACATATATAGTATCAAATTCATAGAAATGTTAACTAGCAAATGAGCAGTTATGCCTAGTTTTGTGCGTAGTCCAACTTCCCCACCATATATATGAAAGAACCTATTCGTGGGTGGTGCACAGATAGGGCAGTTGTTCCCATATCTCTCTAAATGGCCCTCATGGCATTGAATGGTCAGTGGTATTGCATTTACAAAATGACTTATAGTTGCCTTAAGCTCGTATTCACCCTGCTAAAGACCTCCGTGTCTGCTCAGCACCTCTGAAACAGTGTCGGTCAACAAGCTGGAGCCTTATAGCTGCAGTGCAAATTAGTCCAAAACATCCGAGATGCCAGTGTTTGGCATGCTGGTGCCAGGTGTTTTCCACCAGAGCATATAAATATACAGTCCTGCTTGAAAGTTTATAGCCCGCATATCTTTTGTGAATTCCTTCATAACCTAACCTAAGATGCAGTCAAATCTTAATTGATAAAAAAAATATATACTAATTTAAATAACTAATTTCAAGTAATTAAATAAATCATTAACGTCACGTTGGCAAAATGATGTGAGCCTTGCATTTGGCTGGTGTCCTACCACTTGTGCAGTAGTAAGTTCAACCAAATGGTTGCTATAACTGTTAACCAGCCCAGCACATTGACTTGGAGGAATCCTCACAGAACTGCTTCAGCATTATGTTGGTGGGTTTTCTCTCACGAAGACCACATCTTAGTTCTGCCTCGATATTTGCTCAAGTGTTGTAGCAGGCTGGAAGTGTTGGAATGAGGAATGTGAATCAAGCATGCTCCCTTACATATTACTAGTCACTGGTATTGGTAACACTTCACATGAAGTGCGGAATAAGTAGGATAAGAATAAGTCCTACTTTAACAATAGTTACAAAGCTTATATAAACTAATATTAGGTAAACATATAAGTATACTAGGTTAGTCAAGCTGTTACCTGTTTTTATTATTTATATGCTATATATATATATATATATATATATATATATATAAATATATAATACATGTGTATATATATATATATAAATATATATATATATATATATATATATGTGTATATATATATATATATATATTTATACACTTCACTTGAGGTCATCTTACGGTGGTTAAGGGGCATTGGAATGTGGTGGCGCTCATCACGGTCAGTAGAGAGTGGGTTTTGGCCCTCTGCCAGTCTGTAGTTGTGTTGTCCTGTGTGTTTGCTGCTTGACCTTGTTCTTATGAACCAGACGCTCACTGTATCTGCCAGTAAAGCTAGAACCCAACCTTCTGTTCCTCACTAAGATCCTGCTGTAATGTGGAGATGCTGTTTAGAGAAGAAAGAGGGGGGGGGGGGGGTGGGGGGGGTGGAGGGGGTGGGGGGTGGGGGGGGGGGGGGGGGGGGGGGGGGGTGGGGGGGGGGGGGGGAAGTGCTCTCTTCTTTATTTCCAGAACCGTATGTATATATATATATATATATATATATATATATATATATGTGTGTGTATGTATATGTATGTATATATATACATGTCTTTGTCTTGTTTTGTGTTCTTGGATGCTTCCTGTGACACATATTACAATTATTAATAAATTGTATACAGTATTAGGTCCCCTTGGACTGTAAAGTGATTATGGGAATATGTTTTTGTGCAGGACATGTACTTTGTGTGGAACTCCAGAATACCTGGCCCCTGAGGTCATCCAGGGCAAAGGTCATGGTCTGGCGGTGGACTGGTGGGGGCCTTGGGCGTGCTTCATCTTTGAGATGCTGTCTGGGTGTGAGTGCAATTTTACTGTTCACTACCAAGACCTGGAGCTTGTCCGGTACAAAACATGGCTGGTAAAATAAAAAATAATAAAATAAAAGTCATTTCATCTCAGCTCCACCCTTCACTAGTCTCGCTAAGCGTCCCTAAACTGAAAAACGCTGATCAGTCAGCTGCATTTTGTACTTGTAATTAAGCCATATGGATCCCATTCCTGTTGTAAAAAGTTTTCGGGGGTGCTCGTGCCTGGGGCTCGTGCTTTATTAGCAAAGTAATGTTTTAACAGCTTCATTCCTTTGTTTTTTACAGCGCTAACTCACAGTAGCTACACTGCTAGTATGCACAGTGCTTTCAATCTGCTCTGCCAGTCTGGCGGTAGAGCCCAATACACCTTCAACTACCTCTACCTTTGTAATTTAAAAGTATAGAAACTTATTATTTTTAATAATGTTTACTTCATTGCATAATATGCTTATTAACAATAGTGTATTGCTATTATGTTATGGTTAAGGAGTGTCATGGGAGCATCCGCTCCAAAAAACTGAATGTGCCACAACACAGGTTCATTTCATCAGAAGCTTGGGTTTCTAAATAGCTCTTAAGCAATATGTATGTGTTCTGTTGAATTTAGAACCCGGGACTGTGAAGGTCACTGAAGAACATGAAACTCATTGTCATGTTAATGAAATGGGATTGAGATTAGCTTTGCTTTGTGACGTGGTACATTCCCTTATCATAAAGTGAAGTGCATGGCTAATAACAGCAATGCTGAATCGAGTTGTTGAACTCGAATGAGATAGTACTAACATTCCCCACAGTGTCACACATTAGATCACTGTACAGACTGGTTATCTGAACCAGGTCAGCTTGAACCAGTCTGGCCATTCTCTGTTGACCTCTCCCTAGACCTGTCTAGATACAGTTGTGCATGAAAATCCCAGGAGCCTAGCATTTACAGAAATACTCAAACCAGTCTGTTTCAGCTCAGTTTGATACACTGTTACTCTCCTGAAAGGGCACTTTTTATAGATTTAATTTAATGATTTTTTAATTTTAATTATATTTTCATGATTTTTAAATGATTTTTTTTTTTTTTTTTCTCCGTTTCATGTAAAGCACTTTGTATTGCCCTTGTGTATGAAAGGTGCTATACAAATAAAATTGCCTTGCCTTGCCTTGGCACCAACAAATCATGCCATGGAGAAAATCCCAGACATCACATATTAGATCTCACATATTTGTCCAGCATGTAAATAAATTCCAAGCCTGACTTATTTTAAATAAGTATATTTGTGTTGCCTATGGCTAGGGCAGCGGTAACGGTCATATTGGATAGCTTATTAGACAGATCGCAAATAAATACCACCAACCTTTATCAGTTCTAGCTAATGGCTAACTGAACAGTCTAGACAAGTTAGCCACATTAGTGCAGACTTGTTCTGTAGCTAGCACGTGTTCCCCTCATTAGCATAGTTTACAATTGGTTAATGGAAAAATGTGAACCTTGCAGAACTTTGGTAATACATTTAACCCAGTGGATATAATAGTAAGTCATCCAGGAGGATTAGACCACATCTAGAAGC
This sequence comes from Prochilodus magdalenae, assembly GCA_024036415.1. Taxonomy (NCBI): domain Eukaryota; kingdom Metazoa; phylum Chordata; class Actinopteri; order Characiformes; family Prochilodontidae; genus Prochilodus; species Prochilodus magdalenae. The sequence goes on along the minus strand of JAMWET010005361.1, from coordinate 207,156 downwards.
TCAGTTTTTTCATTTTCGTGCAACAGAACGGGTGAGATAATCAAATTCCATGCCCAAGAATGTATCTGCTGGATAGATTTTATCTGGCAAAGTATAAGATCTTTCTCCAATTTATCACTCCAGCATACTGCATTGTTCACAATGATGGACCCCATCCCAGCTAACTGTACACACTCAGCGTCCCCAGCGAATAGCCTGGTGATGTCACTGCCACAACAGTACTGCCACACTGATATCAGACTTACAGGCTACAGAGGCTGACACGCGATACCGCACCAGTCTGTGTAATGCTTTTTATATAGGACCCACTCGTCTGCATCTGAACAATACTGACTTGCATGTGGGTGACAGTTATCTAGGCCAGACTATTGTTACAACAGCCGTTCATGAAAGTTTGAAGAGCTTTTCATGGAAGCCTGTGTGTAATTTGCCTTTGAGGGTGGGTACAGTAAAAAGGGTACCACTAGGGGTCAGCATGGGTCTTCAAAACTGCTGAAGCAACTGCAAACTGCAGCTGGAGCCTCTTAACTCTTACTGAGTTTGTTAATTGGTTTGGTTGAATTAGAAGTGATGTCCAGTTTTGTTCTTCACGTACCCACATCACATAATTCCATATGGTATAATATGATGATATTGATGGTCTGTTAAAGAGTCCCTTGCTCAGAAAGGGCTAGTACTGGTGCAGATGATACGCTATTCCCCTTCACTGTGGGGCTTTCTGCAATTACTGGTTGACATTTTTGGGAGTCCCAAATAGTGGATTTATGGATGTTTTTGAGCATATGGTGGTGTGGACAGTTGTTTATTGGTGTCAGAACACATATACAGAATTTGCCTAATGAGCTAATGTAATGTAATGAGCAATGTCTCAGTTTTATTACTTCCCCCCCACCACTGATTTCATCCTCGACAAATCCAACCCACTACGTACGGACTCAGACACATACTAACACATATATACACACATCTGGGCAACCACCAGGGATGCCATAGCCAAGACCTGAAGCCAACCTTTACTTTTGCATGTACAAACTTTTCTTTTCCAGTTTTAATTGAAACTGTACCATATAAATGATAATTCAAAGTATATAAAGCTATTAAATACTGATATTGATTATTCATTTCTTATCTGTCCTGCATTTATACAGTTATCTGCAAATGTGTGAACACTTGTGTACTTGTTTTAGCGATTTTTTCTGATTTAAAACTGAAAGTAAGTATAAAGAATCAGATAACACACTCCTGCAGATTTTAATGATCAGTTATAATATCAAGCGTAAAACAAAACATGAAATATGGCCTGTGCCAAGGTTATGTGCCATTTATATTTAATGTTCCAAAATACATCTGCAAATAAATAGAAGTTGATGTTGTGGCTTTTAATAAACTTTTAATAATGATTAATGGTTAATGATGATGATTAATAATCAATGATAATTAATTAATTTTGGAAGTGATAATGAATAATAGATTTATTGCCAGGAGTAAATGAAGGGATTGATCTCAGAAAGGAAGCTGATGTTTCACTCTCTGTGTAAGGCTCAGAACGTTGGGTAGAGGAGGAGCAATGTTGTGGTATCTGATTGGCCTGTAAGTTAGTAAGAGTTTATGAACAAGAGTGGATTTACAGAAAAACCATTCATCGTTTTGGCATAGGGGTATCATACAGCTTATTACTATAACCTGCTGTAAATAACGCTCATGTCATAGTCATAGTTTCAGGTATATTAGAATATCTCATTCTTCTCCTCTATAGGAATGAGCGCTGGGCTGGGGTTGCCAGGTGATGGTTTACTTGCTCTATGTCTGTGTATTAATCTCTAGGTATCAGCACTGGCCCCTGTTCGGGCAGTGTCTGAGCTCATGGTGAGTTTTAGGCTCTAAACTTCCTACTAGCTGGAATATTATCCAACGGAGCACTAAGCACGGTTGTAAGTTGCTCTGGATAAGAGCGTCTGCTAAATGCCTTAAATGTAAATGTTCTGTTGAAGTTAATGTAAGGCCGTTATACTGAAGCCCACCTCGATTCCAAGTGACAGAAATCACTTGGTTGACTAAATTAATCCAGAGCATAATCTAGATTCCACAAAACCAAGACACAGAGAAGGACTTCAGTATAATATTTGTTATCTTGGACCCTAACAGGGCTTTAGCTAAACTAACTAGACTAACAGAGGCTACCTAAGTATCTCTGTGTCCTCTCTGTCAGCTCCTTCAGTTGTGTAGGTGTTTTGGCACTGGCTGTGTTTCTTGTACCAGTTTTTATTGGAGGTTTAACATTTTTGCTTTGCATTTGATTTTCCATTCACAACTACCTGGAACTGAATAATCTGAACGTTTGGGCATTGATCCCCAGCCTTACTTTACTACAGCAGTGTATGGTTTTGCCTTAAAGACCTTAAAGGCCAATCTAGTTTAATTTCAAAATGTAAAATATATGGTAATTATGTCATAAGCCTCTTAACATTATTAATATGTAGTTACAACACATAAATAAGATGGGCAACAGTGACCTGTTGTTAGTCTAACAGTGAACACACATACTTTTACACTGTTAGGCTCAGATTTTGATGTTTACTGGTCGTACTTCATCGTTTTCATCAGTCCACATGAACCCTGTCATCTTCAATACATATTCATATACAACATATGTAGGAGCTCATGTTTTACCATTTTATTAATGTGTTATAACTGCTTTGTACTTTGTAAAGTGTTTATGAACTAACTCACTAACTAATACCCCACAATAACCTATTTTTTAAAAATTCCTTTATAAGGCTAGCCTTATTCTAAAGTGGTACCACATATATATGTGATTATGTGTCCTTCTTTATTTGTATAGACTTTGATCTTTATTATATGTTTATTTTAATAATTTAATTAATAGCCAAATGTGGCCGTAGTTTCAGAAACACCATGAAAATGCTGGTAATATTTTCAGGACAGTTTTATAACTTCCACAGCTGGACTCACAGAGGGAACAGTGGACCCACCTCCACAGGGAAACATCGGTAATCCTGCCTTTAGGGTTTCTGGCCCTCTTGAACTGAAAGAACCTATTCTGACTTTTGCTCCGGGAAAGCTGGGTCCAACTCCAACCTGCTCCGTCCTCGTGGCCTTTGACCTCCTGTTCCTTTCCACAGCCTGCTGTGTGTGCTTTTCGCAGGCGGTCCCCGGTCCTCCAGCCTTCCTGCTCCCAATTTAGTGTCAGCTTTGGGATGACCAGTCGTGTTATGGTTGGCCCGTTCTCTCACTCTTGGCCGGAGAGCAGAGAAGGAAGGAAGCTGGACTTTCTATCGTTTACTGTTTCTTAAGAGCAAATAGGATGGCCGTCGGGTCAGGATGGGAACCGTCTACTTCCCTTCAGCCAGGGTTTTCATTTATCTCTGTCAGTTTGCCTCGTTCAGCAGAAGCATGCTGTGCCACTAGGCTCTTGAAACCGACGGCACCGGATGATGGATTCTCCTTCAGGAATCGCGGCTTGCTTTACTGCCTTCTGCTGCAAGAAGGCAGGCACCATTCCTGACCTGATTCTGCTTAGGTAAAATGCAGTTAACCTCTTTTCCATAGTGGAGAAATTACAGCCCGCCGCGTCTCCAGCGCTATAAATCACAGCAGGCTTTGAAGTCACAGCCCCCTCAAGCGAAGGTCCTCTACTCCTGTCCTTTCAGGAGATCCCCTCGGAACCTATCTGGAGGCCCTTAAAACCGCCTGCTTCTCTCTGGCTTGTTTTTGTCCCAGGAGTCATTGATATATTCATACCAAGCAGGCCAGTCGCAGAATCAACCGTAATGGCTTTTCGGATCTGCCACATTACATAACTGGCTAACATCTGGGCCACCTATATTCCCTCAGATCACGGCAATATTTTACCCTGCTCCTGACGAGCGACGGGGAGTCAGACTGAAGAATAGCTTCAGTCCTGAAATGCAGTTGAACTGTCACTTATTCTGATGAATTCAAGGCTCTGCTTTCGAAGACCTTCTCGCGTCATAATGGGAAATTTATTTGTTGATGTTGGAAGAATAGCAAGTATCACTTTCACAGGCTTTTATGACTTTCAAAAGATTTGTACTGTACCTCCTAAAGAGCTAACTTCATGGACTATTTGGAAGTTAAGGCCGGCAGCGTACTTAAAATGGAAACTGTGTTTTGACAACACAATGTCTTTTTGGCAAAAACCACACAGATGTTCGAGGTTTGAGTTCATAAGGTGAGAAGCCTACCCCAAAAACCTACCCAAACCAAACCCCAAATTTTGAATCACCATATTGTTTGTTCTAAGCCCTCCCCCTGACCATGATTGGTCATCTAATCACTGTGTGTTTCGATTGGTACTTCATACTGTGATTTCTGGCCGAGTGGTTACGGCGATGGACTGCTAATCCATTTGGCTCTGCACTCGTGGGTTTAAATCCCACCTTTCTTTAGTACTCCATCAATTATGAGGCAACTACGGTAAATGATGCCGTATTGGAGGTTGGTGTAGCTCAGTGTATTACACCACTACCTGCCAGAGAACTACCACCACATGTGGGAGACTGGGGTTTGAATCCCGGTCTTGGTGACTATGCTGTGCTACACCAATAAGAGTCCCTGGGCAAGACTCCTAACACTACACTGGTCTACCTGTAATATGATTAACTTGTAAGTCGCTCAGGAGAAGGGTGTCAGCTAAATAGTGTAAGTGTAAATGATTGGTTCTAATCACCACTTGGTTTGTTTGAACCCTCCCCCTGACTGTGATTTGTCACCTTGTCATTCATACTGAGACCTTCCTATTGCTGTAATGGGAATAATCACTCGCTTGTTTTTTTCAGACCTCCCCTTGGCTGTGATTGCCTTTTTTGTTCTGAGAGATCCTAGTTGGTCCTGAGTCTTCCTTTCAGTCTGATTGGTCAGTTCAGAATGAAGCTGATGTAGGCCCCAAGTAGACTTCAGGTTGAACTTTTCTCCACTCAGGAAGAAAAAACAATAAAGCAAAACACAAAAGAGAGCCAAGCAGTATGTTAATACAATCTGGCAAACTCTCTCCTCTCTTCTATTAAAAACAAGAACAGAAAAATATCACAAAAATGTGACCCCACCCCCACCCCACCCAGCACACCCCCAGTCCAAGGCAGGATGTAATTTGGAGTGAGAAAAAACAACACCAGTCAGCGATGACACTTCCCCTCGTCTCCTTGACACATCCTCTGGTCAAGTCCATTTGAGGTCATTGGGGCCATTTGTCACTGGCTCCGGGCACGCACAGTGGGCTCCAGGCAGCTGTAATGGCTAAAGGCTATTAGTATTCTAGTAGACTTGTTAAACTCTTTAACATCTGTTCTATTAGATATGCACATGATATATGCCAGTTAGTAATTAATATTAGCTGGCCTCTGTTTTAAAAGAGAATCACACGAATGTAGCATGATAGTAGGTATATAAGGAAGACTATATAGAGTTTATAATGACATAGTGCATAGTTTTAGATCTTACAGGATCAACCAGCAGCACCACACTGCAACTGACAAAACAACTTTGATGTAACGTTTGGTGAGTTAAGACATTTACGGTATGTAGCTAACGCTCTTATCCAGAGCGACTTACAAGGTTAATCATATTACAGGTAGGCCAGTGTAGTGTTAGGAGTCTTGCCCACGCACAGCATAGTCACTCAGCCCGGGATTCGAACTCCAGTCTCCCACGTGTGGTGGTGGCTACTTGGCGGGTAGTGTTGTTATCCGCTGAGCTACACCAACCTTTTAAAAGACCTTTTAAACAGAATCGTTCACAGTGGTGGTGAACGGATCCAGACATCCACCCCTGACAAACATATTATACACAATAATTACACAAAATGGTTATGGATGGGCTGTCTGATGGCTAAAACCTTGATCTGACATACATACACTCGTCATCAATACAATAGCTGCACCCAGAGGAAAGTTTCAGATTACAATGCTATTGGGAAGGATGATAAAGGTCACCAGGTGCTTTTAGGCTGATATGGGTAATATTTATTGAGCTACACATACAGAAGTAGTATCTCTCCCTATAGCATCGGGCCGCCAAGTTTGCTAACCCAACATGCCAGACATCTCGGCACGAAGTTGTAGAGGTTCCTAATGGTGTCCTGTGATAATCCATCCCATGCAGCTTGACTGCTCTCACATAGTTCCTGCAGATTTTGCAGTAGAGGTGGCAATGGAGTGACACCACTGGTGACACCAGTGACACAATGGAGTGTCACATTCTGGACATGTGACACGACAACAAACCGCTCTCATCCAAGACATGAGCTGCTGCTATTCTGAGTCACTGTATGACAGACGGACAACACAATTGCAACACCAACTTTAAGGGCAGTTGTGTGGCCTGTGTGCATGTAGTGACTCATGAATGACCCATGGAGGGCATTACTGCTTGTTGACTTGTCCACAGTCGTGGATGTTGGGTCACTCTGTGCATCTCATCTGTTCTATTAGATATGCACATATTATATGCCAGTTAGTAATTAATATTAGCTGGCCTCTGTTTTAAAAGAGAACCACACTATGTAGCATGATAGTAGGTATATAAGGAAGACTATATAAAGTTTATAATGACATAGTGCATAGTTTTAGATCTCACAGGATCAACCAGCAGCACCAGGCCTTCTGGACATGTGACACGACAACAAACCGCTCTCATCCAAGACAAAAGCGGGACGCGTCGCTGAAGATGAGCTGCTGCTATTCTGAGTCACTGTATGACAGACGGACAACACCATTGCAACACCAACTTTAAGGGCAGTTGTGTGGCCTGTGTGCATGTAGAGACTCATGGATGACCCATGGAGGGCATTACTGCTTGTTGACTTGTCCACAGTCGTGGATGTTGGGTCACTCTGTGCATCTCAAGCAAACTGACAGTTCTTCCTCTAAGTGGTTCATGTCAGGCTGAGGCAGGTCTTCTTCTATACACTGCTGCCAAGAACTGTGTGGCGTGTAACATGTCAATAAGACCATCCAGCTTCGTGCCCTATGATAAGATCGCTCTCAGTCCCCTTCAGCTACTCACTTCCAACAGGTTTTTGAAGATGAGTACTAGTATGTTCACTGGTGGTGTTTTTTTAAATAAATTTGCTATATTTCTGCATTGCAGCCCTTGATTTCCATCACCCCCACTGAAATGAAGTCTCCGTAATGAACCATTTTACACCAGTCTGAAACCATTCAGCCATCCAACCACACCAAATGACTTTGTTTACGTCTCAACAACTGAATAATGAAGCAGGTTCATTATTGTGGAGTTCCCCTCATCCTGCCCTTACTAAGAAAAAGGTTACCGCAGTATGAATCACTCCGCTTTACTGGGCTCTCCTCATTTGGCCTACTGCCTGTAATCTCACAGCAATCCGACCAGGTGAACACATGCAGGCTCCATATGTATTCCATATATATGTGCAGTTTGTGGTGCTGGTGAAGTGCACACTCAAATGTCATATTTGTACATGAAGTGCATGTGCACAAAACCACAAGTCTGAACTTCAGAACATTAGAGGTGATAACATTTACTGTTCTGCTCTCTAAATACCCCGGCACAGGGCATGATCGAACAGTCTCCTCTGAAATTATTGAAAGGGTGGGGCCAGTCATTTAGTTTTTGCGGTACCCTAAAGACATCTGGGTTTGAGATCAAAAGATAATGATCAGAATTTCAGACGATAGACCAGAATTTTACCTCTGGATGTGTTAACCGACTTTTGCTTGGACCCGCCCAGTAATCAAGTGAGGATAAATACTGGAACATGTGACTGACAGGGGTTTCTTTGTTGCCTAGGTGTGCCCTGTTAGACTAGTAGCTCTGAAAGTCTCGCAGTGAGCTCTGTGAAAACCACATTTGTTATTAAAGGCATAAACCAACGTGAGGACCAGGGATCTGTCTATGAACACTCACTAACACACGCTGGCAGTACAATGGATCGTGCTGGAGGCCTCAGTGAACTTTTAAATTTAGCATTGTCATAGGATCCCACCATGTGTTTCACTGCTTACTACAGAGCTACAAACCAACACTGGAAGCAGCACAAGCACAGGAACTGTGCACAGAGAGCTTCATGAAGTTGGTTTTCTGGCTTAGCAGTTTCACACAAGCCTGAAATCGATGTGCGCAGCACCAACCGTTAGCTGGAGTTGTATAGAGCGTGCTACCACTGGAATCTGGTGAAACGGTCCACTATGTGGTTGTCTGGTGAATGAATCTGGGTTTGGCAGAACCCTGTGTACATGTAGTGTACTTGCGTGTTTAAGGTGGTAGTAAATTCAGGATGATGGGGCTGTAAATACCTATGGGGTGTGAGTGACGGGATCCATAGATTGGGAAGAGGTGGTACAGTGCAGTGTATGTATCGTTCCTTGTGTGGTAAATGTCTCCAAAGCAGATGTTAATGAGTGGCTAGAAGGAGTGACAACATTTGGGCGTGGCCAAAGACCATAGTGTGAAGGAAGTAGCTGAATCTGCAGGTGTATGGAAGCGTAAGGCCCTACGGGTCTACCAGCAGTGGCTAAAATCCCAGTCTACGGGGAATTCTCCTCAGAATTGTGTCAGGGCAGGCATCCACCAAATCTGGTCCAACTGCGCAATTGATAGAAGAGTGTCTGAACACTGATGTAGCCCACATCCAGAACCTTGTCCAGTTAATGCCAAATCCAATCACAGCTGTCATTGGTGTTCGTGGAGGTGTTACACACTATCAGGTAAGGTTCAGTTACAGGTGACTAATGTTTTGACTGGTGAGCTTATATTCTTCCAGCTTTGTGGCAATACTCCGAAATCTTGTGGACAGCCTTGAATGAACAGTGGAGTTCAAATCTCTGGACTGAATGGACATTCCTGATGGAGTCTTTGGTCGAAGCATTTAACCCCCATTGCACTCCCAGAGTAGACACTGTTAGGCAGGAACTGAAACTCCTTAAATGAAGTAGTCCAGTTGTGCTCAGAGTTCATGAGACATGCGCTAAACAACCCTTAATCTACACTCAGTAGCTGATCCGTTGTAGCTGGCCTCAGATGAAAGTCTGCGCCAGCTCAGTATCTTTATCATATAGTTTATCACACTTCTCATTCAGTCTCCTCACCTAATGATGACTTCACACAGCTCTAAAGGAAATGTGCTTTTGATGCCCGTCCTTGCCTTCTGTCTAAACACATGCTGTGAACTAATCCGCAGATGAGAAAGTAAATTTGTGTTTTTGCTGCTTTCGTTAAGGTATCCACCATTCTTTGATGACAATCCCTTTGGTATCTACCAGAAGGTTCTCGCTGCCAAGCTGAACTTTCCTCGCCATCTGGATTTCTATGTAAAGTAAGCAGACATTAACGACATCAACATCCATTCGAGAGCCCATATGCTGCTTTCTTCCTTGTATTTTATTTTGATTCCTGAGGTCCGCTGACGTTTGTGTGGCCTTAAGCATGTGATTGTTAATTCGTTTCTCAGAGCTCAAAGCTGTTTTCATGACTGTGCATATTTACACTTAACTGTTCCAACTGCTGAGATATCGGAAAAAATAAATATCTGGATTCACCACATATACTCTATATGCATCACAGTATTATATTTTGGTCATATCTGAGATATATATGTTTGATGCAATTTTTTTTCTTTTTATTGCACGATTTAAAAGCTCTATTAACCTTTTCAATTTAGTGAATATTCACGATGGACAGACTAATAGAGTTAGTGCACAACTGCTCAGAAAAAAAATGTCAGTCTACATTTCTACATTGCAAGAAAGCTGTTTTATCTTCCTGTAAGGTTCCATTTTGGAGGCTTATTATATAGGTTATTATTATATAGGTTGATGTCTACTTATTATATATATATATATATATATATATATATATATATATATATATATATATATATATATATATATATATATATATATATATATATAGGGGTTGGACAATGAAACTGAAACACCTGTCATTTTAGTGTGGGAGGTCTCATGGCTAAATTGGACCAGCCTGGTGGCCAATCTTCATTAATTGCACATTGCACCAGTAAGAGCAGAGTGTGAAGGTTCAGTTAGCAGGTAAGAGCACAGTTCTGCTCAAAATACTGCACACAACATTATGGGTGACATACCAGAGTTCAAAAGAGGACAAACTGTTGGTGCACGTCTTGCTGGCGCATCTGTGACCAAGACAGCAAGTCTTTGTGATGTATCAAGAGCCACGGTATCCAGGGTAATGTCAGCATACCACCAAGAAGGACAAACCTCCACCAGCATCACGTAGTGACCTGGCCACTATCCTGCAAGAAGAATGGCTTAAAATCCCTCTGACCACTGTGCAGGACTTGTATATGTCATTCCCAAGACGAACTGACGCTGTATTAGCCGCAAAAGGAGGCCCTACACCATACTAATAAATGATTGTGGTCTAAAACCAGGTGTTTCAGTTTCATTGTCCAACCCCTGTGTGTATATATATATATATATACATATTGTATGTATTCTATATGTATGTATGTATATAAGTGGATAGCCACCATTGTTTTATATTGTACCTCATTATGAACTGCTATAAACTAAAAAGCTGCTCTGTGTAAATGCAAAGCTTTTAGCTAATTTGTTACTTTTGTAAGATTCTGTATATGAACTTGGGAGTGACTGGTATCTTTTATTACCTTTAAGACTGTTTAGATACTACAGTCATTTTTAGTTTCCAAAAGCAAAGGGAAGTTTGATTTTCTGTGATGCTGTGATGTAACTTCCAAAACTATACCTCGGTTTATTAGCAACAAGCATTTCAGTGATAACGTGCGGGCTACAGTACGTGCTATGATGTGCTATAATGTATTTTTGAAAGTGCCTTGACCGTGAGTAAATTAAAGCTGGTGAAAGTCTCTCCCTCACTGTGCTGGTAGGGCCATTATACAGGTTTGGACTGCAGGAGGCATTTTGTGTGTTCAGCTGCTTTCAAATCTGTTCAGTGTTTGCAACAAACAACAGGTGGTGAAACGACAGAAACACGACAGATTATTGACCTGAAGAGTGTAAATATAGAAGCATTTGCACACTGAGTTTAATTTCACACTTTTATCTACCACCTAATATTTGAAATTCAAAATGTTACCTCAATAGTGGCCTTCAATAAATTATGAAACTCAATACTTATTGGCTAATACTGATAATGAAAAATTAAAATATCAAGCAATATTGCAGTAATTCATTCGCTATTTGTTTACATGAATAAAGGCCACTTTCTGATAGATTCCGACATTCCTAAACAATATTCCATCATGTATTTATAACTCCAAAAATATGGAAGTTTTTGATGATGCTGGATTACTGAACTAAAATACCTGTATCTTATACATTTCATTGCTTTTGGAACCCAGTATAAATAGATTTTATGTTTATCTGTAATGTTATAGGTGGTGAATTTATTCCGAATTATCTGTACATCTAATAATTGGATGCTATATAGGCATTGGCAGTTGCTTATCTTTGATTAGGATGGTTACGGTGTCAGTCCAGAGATGTCAATAGCATTTCTGGACAATGTATACTACTTGCCAGTAAAACAGTTTTTTTTTTTTATTACAGTTAATTACAGTTTTTTTTAATTAGTTACACACTTACACACTACACAAGTTCTAATCCTAATCCCAAATTGCCCTCATCCCAACATTTTTGGGGATATTGCAAGCATCAATTTTAGAATTAGTATATATTGACCAAAAATAATAAAATTGCTAAAATAAAACCTTAAATATCTTGTCTTTTTACTACTTTTGAAAAAAATACCTGTCAAAGCAGGTGTGCAAATCACTGTTTTCTGTTTTTATTTGAATTTTTTATGCTGTTCCAACTTTTTTGCACATTCCAATAGCTGGTAGAAACTTTAGAGATTACTGTGAAACCACTATTAGATATCAAATGTCTGAATATAGATGTGGAACTGTACTGGTAAAGTTCAGATTAATTGGAATTACCACATAGTTAATAGTTTTTATAGGTGAAATTGTTTCTGTTAAAATGTTGAGTGACAGATTATAGTTTTTAACTTTATGATTTTTTTTCATCCAGAGACCTCATCAAGAAACTCCTCGTTGTGGACAAAACAAAGCGACTTGGAAACTTGAGGGTAAGCACAATAAATGTTCATGCCAAAGACTGTAATAGTGCCTGTATGTAACATAACCATGAAAATAGGTGTAGTGTACCTGTGGAATGGGTATAGTGTTACTATGGAATTGGGTGTTGTATAACAATGGAAATGGGATAGTGTAACTGTGAAAATGTGTGTAGTGTAACTGTGAAAGTGGGCCTGGTGTAATAGTGGAAATAGGTGAAGGTTAACTGTGGATATGGGTGTCCTGGAACTGTGGAAATTGTTGTAGTGCAGCCATGGAGGCGTAGGGTAACTATAGAAATGGTTGTAGTGTAGCTGTGGAAATGGGTGTAGTGTAACTGTAGAAATGGGTGTAGTGTAGCTGTGAAAATGGGTGTAGTGTAACTGTAAAAATGTGTGTAGTGTAACTGTGGATATGGGTGTCCTGGAACTGTGGAAATTGTAGTGCAGCCATGGAGGCGTAGGGTAACTATAGAAATGGTTGTAGGGTAACTGTGGAAATGGGTGTAGTGTAACCATGGAATGGGTGTAGTGTAGCTGTGGAAATGGGTGTAGTGTAGCTGTGGAAATGGGTGTAGTGTAACTGTGGAAATGGGTGTAGTGTAGCTGTGAAAATGGGTGTAGTGTAACTGTGGAAATGGGTGTAGTGTAACTGTGGAAATGGGTGTAGTGTAGCTGTGGAAATGGGTGTAGTGTAGCTGTGAAAATGGGTGTAGTGTAACTGTGGAAATGGGTGTAGTGTAGCTGTGGAAATGGGTGTAGTGTAGCTGTGGAAATGGGTGTAGTGTAGCTGTGAAAATGGGTGTAGTGTAGCTGTGGAAATGGGTGTAGTGTAGCTGTGGAAATTGATATACAGTAACCATAGGATGGGTGTAGTGTAACCATGGAATGGGTGTAGTTTAAGCTTGTGTTATCAATAAGGGTAATTCTATCTTCTGGATAGCAGGTAATTGAAGCCTCCCCTACCCCCAGTGGAAACCACGCCTATGGAAGATACACTCGGTTGCCAGGGGTAACGTTTAGTTCTGGGGTTTCAAACGAGAGGTTTTTATTTCGTAACTGACCTGCAGTCTGTGTTAAACGTACGACCTCTGACCTCTGAGCTGTCTCTGATCTCCTGCATTGCACGTTTTAATGAGCCTCACCGTCCCAGAGGCCAGCGCCACTTAACCCTTTACAGCTCTGCGGGCAACCCGGGCATGGAATGTTACAAGGTGTCCGGCACGAAAGGTTTCCTTTAGAGTCGTCATCACGTTCGGCTCCACAAGGGTCTCCATAAAGCACAGCCTGGAACCACCCCAAATGAATACTAGCCACGGAGAGGGTCAAAGGTCACAAGATGCTGCCTTGAAGAACCTTGACTGCAGGCTGTTTATTGGTACTCTTTCAATTTCCAGCAGTTCCACAGGGAATGACTAGTTTTGGCTTTTGTCCGATATACATAACCCCGCACTCAGGAGCCTTTGTTTTCCATGTCAGTCACTGGATTCATTTTATTGACTTTAGAAGCTGCTGTAATGTCAAATTAAACAACTGGGAAGCTTCGTGATTGGGATCATTTGTTTTAGGGGCTGTTTGTAAATGGTTTAGCTCACATATACTTCTGCTACTTCTGTCGGTGTCTATAAAGCAGAGTGGATTGGGTCACTCGAAGGCTTTGCTATTTTAATGTTTAAATATTAAGACAGAAAGCATTGAAAATGGATTACTGAAAAATACCCAGTCAATTACGTTGACGTCAGACACCTAAGCCGCATAAATCTCTTTCTGCTGCTGATCCAGAGAGACATATCTGTGATTATAAGCCAAATGTGGCTCGTGAATTCCAATATTTAGTGAATATCATAGCTTTAATATCTACTACTCGGATTCCTAAGTACAGGGCCTACAGTTTTGACTAGCCTCCTTAAAAGTAAGGATTTAATGTCTAAACGAGTTAATGCTCAGACATGACGGCATTCCAGAGTGCTTCCGAAAAGTCTCCGTAGACGGAATTCGCACTCAGCCTAATAATCAGCCATGACCTGTGAAATAAGGACTTGGAGGGTTTTCTCTCTGAGGCTCCGAAGAATGAAGTATTTTAGAGCCTGCTGTCCAGACAGGACTGTATTGGCTTGCATTCTTCAGGGAGTATAAATGTCACCGAAACTCCAAACACGAAGGAACACAGTTAATGCATAACAGCTGAAAATTAGCAGCGGCCGCACTTAGCAGTTGCAGGTTGTTGTGTCTGGCTGCGGGGCTGGAGGACAGGAGGCTATTGCTAGCACTTGGTTCCAGTTAGTGATGGCACATCACTGACTCTATGCAGAGTATACTAGCACGTCGGAGAAGCTTCTGTTTGTTTTCATAACTGATTCCCAGAATTAGGGACATTTACCAGAACTCTTCTGGACAGGAAGAATTTTCACAAATGTTCCAAGGTTACGCACATGGGGGAAATGTTCTTTTAACATGTGAGGCACCAACGTGAAATGCCTTGGGCAAAAACCAAAACCAAAATTCAAGACATAATAGGCCAAAAACTGAAACACCAAACCGTAAAAAACAAGAAATGACAATAAATCCACACACTTAATGTAAAATAACAGACTGCATGAATAGATTAATACAGTATGTGGGCTACAGAATGTGCTGGACAATCCAGCATCCTTGAAAACAGGGAACAGCTGGTCGCCTAAAAACAGGGATTACGTTACTCTTAGTTATTCTTTTGCCGTTTTGCCGTCATTTCATCCTTGAGTCTACACATGGTGCTGTTTTCCACTTCTCTTGGTTTGCTGTGTTCTCTGTATTATCCGGAATGCTGTTTTTGGGATCTACCTGAGGATCTACCTCTTCTCTTGATATTCCAAATGGACGCTCCAGTGGTTGGTGTGGCGCATCGGATAACACCACTTGTCAATGAGCTACCACACCATGTGGGAGATTGGGGTTTGAATCCCAGTCTGGGTGACTATGCTGTGCTACACCAATAAGAGTCCTTGGGCAAGAC
Source organism: Prochilodus magdalenae (assembly GCA_024036415.1). Lineage (NCBI taxonomy): Eukaryota > Metazoa > Chordata > Actinopteri > Characiformes > Prochilodontidae > Prochilodus > Prochilodus magdalenae. The sequence goes on along the minus strand of JAMWET010005361.1, from coordinate 192,050 downwards.
TCCTAACACTACATTGGCCCACCTGTAATATGATTGACCCTGTAAGTCACGCTGGATAAGAGCGTCAGCTAAACGCTGGGAAAATGAATAGGGATTAGAGATTTCCACTTGCGCATGCTTGACACCTGTTCTGATCTGGAACTCAAGCTGTTCAAACACATCATCTGTGGTCACCAGCACAGGCCAGCCAACAACAATCTGGGTTTTTATTCTGTATTCTCTTTGTTTTATTCTCATTACTGTTAACATTAACTGCAAAGTGTTAGGCCTAGTCATTCTTTATCTTTATCAGTCCATCTCTTCAGCCATTTCTTTCTTTACTATTATGTACAGTAGTATCATGTTTCACCTCCCCTACAATCCTAGCAATGTCAGTTTAAACAGCATACTACTGTATTACTGTTATTACATTAACTTGTCTACTGAGACTATTACGTACGACTACAATACCAATGTTATCATCTTAAACTGACAGTTGTAATTGGAAAAGAAGGCCCCATGTTTTAGTTGGTCATGGCTAAGTTCCTTGTGGCTTGTTTCTTCTGGCTTCTCTAATTAAGGCCTGTCAAACTCAGTTCCTCAGGAGCCAAAGCACTTCAGAGTTGTTTACGTTTAAGAAGGCTTTAAATTTACTAGACACATTATCAATATTGAGTAAGGAGATTGCAGTATTCACACTGGAGGATGACAGTTATGACCTCCATTCAGCTAGTGGTCATAGTTCTGACTTATCTGTTCTGACTGGACGCCTTTTAAGAAGCATTCCTCAATGAAGTTAAAGAATGGCCGTTTTCCATGTTGACCGATGGCTGACCAGTAGGTACAGAAATAGAGCTATGAGTGCCAATTTTTGTGAGGTTTGCTAGCATAATGGAAATGTAATAGGCCAAATGTATTTTCTAAATTCTTGGCACAGCTTACCTCCATTGGAACGACAGCATGTCGAAATTCTTCATACAAAGGCCAGTAATGAGCAGAGTCTGTGCTGGTAAAATACAGTACACTTGGGATTAAGTATTTGTTGGTAAACTTTTAGCATTTCCTTTAAAAATGAAAACTTGCCACCATAGGCACTTAGCACTGCACATGACGTGCTTACACATACAGTGGCAGTACCGCCCTACAGACAGAGCTTTGCCATTCAGTTTCAATTACTTGATTTCCTTTTTTATTAGAGTCATTTGTCAAATTTGAGCTAAGTAGGCGGGTTGAACTTACTCATGTCACATTATGAGGTCGTAAAAGTCACCATGTCCACATAAAAGAGGAGTAGATTGGTTTTGATGGACGGTTAATTTCAGTAGTACTGTGCGTTCAGATCAGCTGGCGAACAGCCGTAGCTGCTTCACGTTTTTTTTTTTTTTTTTTCATTTTAACTAGCACAATTTTGCATTCTTGAGAGTGTGCTTGCTTTCCGCCAGGACGTTCTTATTCCTGCCAGCTGAAAGCTTGGAATGAAGCACAGCATTGCTACTCTTTCATTGGGGTTTTAATATGCCCTTGGTTGGCACAAAGGGTTTACAGATTTGCTCTGGCGAGTGGCAGTCCTTCAGTTTACAGGCCTATACAATGGGACATGAACTCGTCAGGCGAAGCAACGGAGCTACAACAGAAGAGAGCACGCCCTTCTCAACATCTGTGTTTGTGTCTGGTCTCTGCTGGTTTTATCGCATCTCAAGGAAGCGGCCGTCCTCACACTGGTAGCATTTTGATGTGTGAGCAGTAGCAGCTGTGCTAACATGGATTGCTATAAGAGCTCTACTGTTAAGACCACTCCTAAAGCAATACTTAAGAAAAGCTTCAGATTGCTCATTTCCCCTCTTGTCCAACATCTAGTAAATCAGGACACATGTGGTTCAGCGCCTGAAGTTTGCTTCTTTACATTTAGCACTGAAGCTATAAGGCTAATGTAGCTACCGTGCAATGGAGGCTCATGAAACCGCAAGGCTAGGCTTGTGATTGGTAAGGATGGTGCTTACATGAGCACTACTGAAGTATAAGAGCATCCGTTTTATAGAAAAATAGGGTTGGGGAAACGCATTGGTCTATTGGAATGTTGTTCACAGGACATATTTTGTACTTCAGTAATCTCAGGCTTACTTTTCTGACTGTTTGACCTGGAAAATTCAGTGTGCAACATCGATTCTACCCCTCTTGTTAGCTTTAGGCAGGCGCTTTAGCATTATCTCTCAGCTGTAAAACAACCTCTGGGGTTAAATCAGAGTCAACAAGCCCCCACTTGTTTCCTCCCTCGTTTTCCTGTCAGTGGGTTCCTCCTTTTAAGAACACCTACAGTAGATATTGTCTCTGCATGATGTTAGGCTGTGGTCTTTAAAGTCTGTTTGAATCCTGTTTTATTAATATATCATCCCATAGACAAGTCCAGACAAAATTTCACTGTGTATTCCATTCACTACAAACTTGTATATCGTCGATGTCCAATGAAAAACATGTATCTCCATTTTTGTCCATTTTATGCATCATTTGAAAACAGCGGCAGTCGTTTACACTGTGTGAGATCTGCATGATGAATAGACCAACAGAAATGGCCCAGAAGTGCTTGGAAAGACGTCTGGTTCTATTGACTTACATTAAAATTGAATGAGGTTTTTGGCCTCTCCTGTAAAGTTGCCATTTTGGAGATACTTGTTTTTCTTTGGACAGCGACGATTTGTTTAGTGTCATTGACAATAAGCTCAAGTGCAAGGGAACAAAAGTTCACCCCAGTCAGAGGAAACTCCGATAGAATTCTGAACAATGGAGATGCACCAAGCGACACAAGTGCCCTGCATAATGATTGCTATCAGTGTTTGTCTTATTGTCATCATCTTTAAACTTGAATAACTCTCCAGCTGTTTGAGAGCTCAACAGGCTTGGAACTCCTGATTTTAACCATAAACTCAACTGAGCTTTCAGACCCAATGCCATGCAATTTATACTCCATGATTTATATATACATAGATGTGTATATATTTATTTACTGTTATTGACTTACAGTATGTTATTGACTGATATTCTTTGGGTTTTTAGCGTATGTTGCATTTTCTAGTGAAATCTCCAAAAAATAATCCGATGTGTTTGTGATGTTTCCCTTCCAACACAGTATTCATGTATCCGTTCAATAACTGGCATAACTGCAAAGCTGAATGACTTGATTCTGAATGAGTAGATCACATAGACAAGGCTATGACCACCTACAAAACTGTGTCCACTTTTAGCCTAAAAGTTAAAAATAACTTCACTGAAGAGCCCAGTGGATGTGTGCATGCTTGTCTAGTAATAAGGCAAATAAAGTGCAAATGCATACAGACCGATGGGCTAGTGAAGCTTAGCTTTACAGTTACTACTAAATGGACAATATGTTATATTTAGCATTCTCCTCTCTTAGTGTAAACTGGGCTGTCCCTCAACAACCGCTAAGCTGATGGGTTTAGTGATGAGTTGGAGAAAACTAACATGGGTAGACTAACAACCAAGCGAAAGCTACCCTAACTTGTGCAACTGAGCAAGCAAGCTAGCTCTTCTGTCTGTCTCTTCCTACAAAACTGTGTCCACCTTTAGCCTAAAAGTTAAAAATAACTTCACTGAAGAGCCCAGTGGATGTGTGCATGCTTGTCTAGTAAAACATGCAGCCGTGATAAGGCAAATATTCTCCTAACCAGCCTTTCCTGGAGGTCCGATTGAAAGCCCACTGAAGCTTTCCAGGCTGTGAGGAACAAGGAAATCGTAGACAGATTAGTTTATCGCTGTCCCAGCCTTTTTCTCTAGGAGTTTTCCCAGAGAAACAGAGCAACAGGTTTGGGGAAAAAAAGGCTAGAGGGAATGGCATCCTCTTACAGTATTAGTCTGTTTCCTTTGTCCTCTGTTAGATTATTCGGTTTTAGCTTAATCTGGACTGTTCAAAGAGGCTCACGTTTCAAAGAGGCCTTTTAACTTCCTTCGGTTGGGCTAGATACAACCTGTGTTCTCCCTTTAAACTGCCGTACTGAACCAAGTCTTAGTCACCTATACAAATTAAATGGTAATAGAGTACAAAATAACGGCCTATGAATTTTGTTTTCTTGTATGTACTGCAAGCAAAGATCTAAATAATGAAAACTAGTAAAGACCAACCAGCTAAGCAATGTTGCTTAAACTATATTACCTAGATAGCTAAGTTATTTTGTTTTTCTAAGTAGGTTACTTTTTGCCTTTGGGGCACAGAATATTCATTTTACTTCAAATGAATCGTTATTGTCATTATACCAGTACGAGGTAGTACAGGATAACGAAACACAGTGTACTTCTCAAAAAAGTTCAGAAAAGCAATTGTGCAAAGACCGAAACACAGCAACACAAGACAACATAGCTTAATACAAAGATGTGCATGAGCAGTAACTGTAGGTGTTGACTGAATATGACTGGAACTAAGGTGCAAACAGCAGTTACGAAAAAATTGTTGCACAAGTAGTTACACCCAGAAAGAATCACCTGACAGGAATGAAACTTGGTGGGTAGGTTTGACATTATGAGACATGCAAATGAAGTTTCACGCTCCATCACACATGTGATGTAAGCAGGGACGGGCCTTATCGCTGTACCTTACTGACCCAGCAGCCATGATTTTGGACATTCATTGAGCAGTAATGTCCTCCATGAGTCATCCTCTTAGTGCCAGCACCATTGGCAGACGGCTGCTTGACACAGGACTACATGCACACAGACCACTACGACGACTTCCTAAATACCTCTTCAGCATCACCAGTGACTGCAATGGTGACATGCCAGACTGTCATGCAGTGACTCAGAATGACAACAGGATTATCACAGGACATCATTAGGAACCTCTACAGCTTCATGCTGAGATGGTGGCCCAACACCATACTGAGAGACACTACTTCTGTATGTGTAGCTCAATAAATATCCCCCATATCAGTCTACATTTATCATCATTTAATGTTCCTGGGAAGCTTTATCTTCCTTCCCAACAGCACTGCGATCCCACACTTCCTTCTGGGTACAACTGTTGAGTGTATGTATTAGAGTGAAATACAGCTTAAGTGTTTTAATGAGCATCCTGGACAAGTTCAGTATGTTGAGGTAGCCAGGCAGATTAAGTAGTGGCTGTACACAGTAAATGCATATTCAATGTTCTTAATGTTCAGGTGAACATCTTAACGGGACATACAGATTACAGTTGAGATGTCTAAGTATAGGGAATACACAGCTCAGAGGTTCCTATAGAGGTTCCAGTTAAAGTGCATACGGACCCATGAGGTAGTGAAGCTTAGCTTTACAATTACTACTACATTTACATTTACATTTAAGGCATTTAGCATACGCTCTTATCCAGAGCGACTTACAACCGTGCTTAGTGTTCCATTATATAATATTCTGGCTAGTAGGAAGTTTAGAGCCTAAAACTCACCACAAGCTCAGACACTGCCCGAACAGGGGGCCAGTGCTGGTACCTAGAGATTAATACACAGACATAGAGCAAGCAAAGCATTACGTGGCAACCCCAGCCCAGTGCTCATTCCTACTAAACGGACAATGTGTTATATTTAGCATTCTCCTCTTCTAGTGTAAACTGGGCTGTCCCTCAACAATCACTAAGCTGATGGGTTTAGTGATGAGTTAGAGAAAACTAACATGGGTAGGCTAACAACCAAGTGAAAGCTACCCTAACTTGTGCAACTGAGCAAGCAAGCTAGCTCTTCTGTCTGTCTATTCCCACTCGTGCTGTTGTCTTTAGTCCTGTTTTAGGAGTGTAGCAGGCTGGCAGGGTTAACTGATGGTTTTCAATAATGCATTATATTTCTATATAATTTTTATTTAGTATTTTAATTAGTATTATTAATGTATCAGGATTTTCATGTAAACATGTGGAGACTGTGTTCTTTGTGTTTTTTTTAATGTTTACTTTATCATTAGCAATAGGTAGTTGTCTTTGCCTTACTGCCAACTGCAAGGTAGTGAAATTGTGTATGACCAAAACGATCACTGCTGGTTATAACCGCCAAGATACAGAAGATACATACTTGCTTCATTGTTTAGGTGCCTATGCAATATGCATCATACCTATCCATCATTTTCTAAAAAATACATGTGAGAAACAGTAACATTCATACAGTAATATGGATAAATAAACAGAATGTTACTCCTGTTGATGAAGTGATATGATATTTACCTGTTGACCTTTTGTTTTTTAGAGTGGAGCAGAGGATGTGAAAAAGCACAGGTGGTTCAGGTCTATAGACTGGGACATCGTTCCTCAAAGAAGGCTCAAGGTAAACTTCCCTTCTGTTTCTGTATATATATTGTTTATTTATGGCCATTAGATATTATATGTTATATTATATTATATATTATTTTCCTGGCCATTTGAAACCCATCTCTTGTAGCTTCACATTGCTGGGGTTTGATTAGAGACTGTAGATCATCTGTTGTATAGTTTGTGTTTATCTTCTAGCCCTTCACCATCTTCTAGTGTTGAATACAGACCACTCTGGCCTGGATACTGTGGTGGATGGTACACCGAAGCAATACTGAACAGTGGAGCTCCTGTCAGAAACAGATCATGAATAGGGTAGGGTGGTGCAGGTTAACTGTGCAGCAGCAGATGGACTACAGTCTGTAACCATACACCTACATAGTGGAGCTGTAAGGTAGGTGTTTCTGATAAAGTGGCCAGGGGGTGGAAGCATGTGGTAGGCATTTATGATAACATGGCCAGTGGGAGGAAGCACAAGGTAGGTGTTTCTGATAAAATGGCCAGTGAGTGGAAGCATGTGGTATGAATATTTTTTTTTTGTTGATAAAGTGGCCAGTGGGAGGAAGCACAAGGTAGGTGTTTCTGATAAAGTGGCCAGTGAGTAGAAGCATGTGGTATGAATTTCTGATAAAGTGGCCAGTGAGCGGAAGCACAAGGTAGGTGTTTCTGATAAATTGGTTAGTGAGTGAAAGTACAAGGCATGTATTTCTGATAAAGTGGCCACTAAATGGAAAAACAAGGTAGACATTGAATGGATCAGTACTTTATCAGTTTAGTGCATTGTTTTGTTTAGTTATTCTTCAGTTTTTAATAAAAAAAAGAATATGCCACACAACTACACAGTTTATATCACAATACCTACATATACCGCTTAGAGTTATACACTCAACCTATTGAGAAACTGTAGAACAGACTCAGTATATACCACAATACCTACATTTAGAGCTTAGAATTATACACTCGACCTAATGAGAAACTGTAGAACAGGCTCAGTATATACCACAATACCTACATTTAGAGTTATACACTCAACATAATGAGAAACTGTAGAACAGACTCAGTCTCTACCACAATACCTACATTTAGAGCTTAGAGTTATATACTCACCCTAATGAGAAACTGTAAAACAGACGCAGTCCCTACCACAATACCTATATTTAGAGTTATACACTCAACCTAATGAGAAACTGTAGAACATGATTGAGTTATTCATTTCAAATGACTTTCATTTTGTATGTGTCACATTACACACTAATGGGATAGACGGGGTGGGTTTTTTTTCTTGTGTATTCTAGCTAATGTTAGCATGGTGGAAAATTGGATTAGCTATAAGAACACAGTCCAGCATTTTTAGCTGTAAATTCAGTATTATGGAATTTTTATTGTACTCAGTGCAAGGACATTACAGAGGTCAGGTGCTCATCTCTCCAGAGGACACGGTATCTCTTAAACTCCCCTAGTCAAAGTCAACACTGGGCATGGTGACGTTGTGAACCTACTCTAGAGCTTCACATTCTATTGGTCAGTGCGTTTCTATGGACATTAAACAAGCTGTGTAAATGCCTGTGACAGAAACAGGTGCTCCTTAACGTAGTCGTTGGATTTTCAGTCAGTGTGGATGTGTTTTATAGGGATGTATGACTGTAGACTGATTACTGTTTCCTGGTAGAATAAGTAAGATAAGCCAATTACAATTTCTACAACTGTAATGTACAGCTGGATGTTTGTGCATCCGCAAAGTGGAGACATTTTGATCGTCTGATTTTTACCTGAAGTTCTAAAAAACCAGAGCTTAACTATTCACTTAATGAAACCTTCCTTCTTTCTTTCTTTCTGTCTTTCTTCCTCTCTCCTCCTTCGATCATCTCAGCCGGCCATCATCCCCAAAGTCATGCACGAAGGAGATTCCTCGAACTTTGACACATATCCGGACGAGAAGCGGAAAAAGGAGCCTGCCGTATCTCCGAAGGACTTGGAAATTTTTAAGAACTTTTGAATATGAATATTTCTTGAATATTTATTTTGCATCTTTTCACTTGATTCGGTCTTGTTCCATGTTGTCTGTAGGCCTTGTAACGTAGCATAATCTATGCACCGGTTGATTCTTTGTGTTATGCAAGTGCACATGACCTTTACTGTACGCAGCTGCTCCCTCCATACGGCCACGCCTCTCCGTTCTCTGGGAATGATTATGCAAACGTCAACTTACGAGCTATGCAGATTATCGGTTTGACTTGACAATAAGTTTCAACATCTGTCCAAATGTGACTGTACCTCTGAGTCTGTAATCGTATGCGTATGATGCAAATGGAATTATTTGTTCTTTGTTCGTTCTGACATCAGTATGACATGCTTGGTTATGTGATAAAGGCAGTATACGCCATTTTACAAAAGATCACGGGCTGGAAAGTTTTATTTGTTGAGCCGCAGAGTGTTGTTCCTTGCTGGTGTACAGTCTGAAGGTGCTAGACATGATCTCGTAATGGCTCAAATAGACTACTGTGAGACCAGTAGCCCTGTAGTGGGTTGGGATGTGGCGTTACAGGGGTTAAAGCTATAGGAGCAACAAGAGAATTTCACATAAATCAGTTTACCTATGCTCATTCTTCACCACCTGCTGACTGGGGTGATGACTGTGTGGGCCTGGCGAGGGTTGCCACCCGTCCCGTGTTCCGTATTACCGTAAATGTCCGACAAACACGTGTCACACACGATTGATCACACTCCCCCTTAAACAACTAGCCCCACAAAAACGCGATTTGTCACTCACACATGACCACGCCCCCCCCGTCCTTTATTTTCATTTCTGAAAGGTGGCAACCCTAGGCCTGCCACATCTTTGAAAACAAAGCAGAGCCAGAGAAACTAATATAAACCCAACAGAATTCTAACAAACCCTACAAAACCCAGCCCAGAGCTGCATGGCCGGTCACCGTAAGACCAGCATGTGTTGTGCATGGATGGTTGTCAGCAACATAATACCTGTTTAGCTTGGATTAGCTAGGTAGAGAAACCCAACACGAGTGCCACAGACATGACTGTGCTGTCTGCAGTAGCATGGCTAGGCTAACCATGATAGGCTAGGCTAACCTCCTGTCATTCACCAAGCGGAAAATGTTTAGATTCAAGATTCAAGATTCAAAGATTCAAAGCTTTATTGTCATATGCACAGTAAGGAAACTAGTTTCCCTGTACAATGAAATTCTTACTTTGCTGCCCACACTGGATGTCATAGAATAAAAAGTATAAATATAAATAGACAGATAACAAGGATCAAAAAATTAAGCATGCAGAGAATATATAAAATAAAATATAAAATATAAAATGTAAACAATTTAGAATAATACAGGCTATATACATTGTGTAGGTATGTGCTACATTAGTTTACCAGTCTGTAGTATAAAGTGGTGTTTGTGCAAAATGAGCTGAAATATAACCATACTACAAGAACAGTTACATGTGCAAAAACGATGTGTGCAGCTGTATGCAGACACAAACAGTCAAGTCACAGTAGTAGTGCAACTATTCATGTGCAGAATGTATGATTAGTTAGTGCAATTTTTATAAATACAGTGATGTCTATGAAGGACATCTCAACTGTTTAAGAGGTCTGATGGCTGTGGGATTCTTTAATCTGGTAGTCCGGCATTTCACGCTTCTGTACCTCCGACCTGAAGGTAAATGATGGAGGCAGCTCTCCTGTGGACTCTGAGATTGTAGATGCTCTGCAGAGAGGGTTGTGAAGAAGTTGATGAAGCCACTGTCATGTAACATTACACTGTTAGCTGTAGCATTAGCTTACCAGTTAATTGAATCTGCAATGGATAAAACATTTTCGGTCACCTTTGAATGACTAGTTAAAGTGTATGGTGCCCGAACCTGAAAATTCCGTATATAAATTCCAGGCTTGTCTAAGAGGGGTGGAGCTAGTTTAGGCTGGTCCAGTACTGGTTTAACTGGTCACCCAGTATACCAACTTCCAAAACACAGCATATACTGGTTTTGCTGGTGACCAGTCATGCTGGTTGGTGCTGGCATTTCAGACTCACTAAAAAATGTGTCTTTTTTAAGTAGTGGTGTAGTGGTCTTCCACAAGCATTAGCCAGGCATTTTCAGGCATAAATGTTGAGGATAGTGTGTTATTAGCCTACATTGCTAATATTTTAAACTCTTTTTTATTGTTTGTCTTAGTTTACTTTGCAATAAAAGTCTGGTCATTTCAAATCATTTTGAGAAGCTTAAAAATGAGTTACGCTTAGGACAGTTACCTGTGTACAGGAAAAAAAACTGTCGGTGTATTGCAGAGCTGATCAAGCCAGCGGACTGCTATATGCTTGCTATCTGGGATTAGCTATACATTAAGGATATGCAGCTATTTAGGCTAAATGAGTGACTAGCTAACTCTAATGATAATGTCAATTCCAAAAGAGTTTATTGTTTGACTCCAGCTCTTCTGTGGATGTTTCGACTCCGCTGACTCTGTTTTTCTGGGGTTTTTATTTTTGTATTCCAACCAGAGAAGACTTCTGATGGAGACGAGTATTTTGATGAGTTTGATGAGTGAAAGTTTAATTACCAGCTTGAAGCAATGCCAGCACTCTGAGCACAAACTCTGCTCACAGAAATGTTTTTGATATATTCTGCTCTGTAACTCTTTGTTTTCTTCATGGTCTTTTAGGCAGAAGCGGTACGAAGGACAAAAACCCAAAACAAAGACTTTTTTTCATAGAATGTGATGGAAAAGTGGAAGAAGCTGAGATTTGCCAGCTTCAAATTTCTAATCCACCTGAAATGGTGGTACCATTAAACTGGAAGCATCTAATAAAAATGGCTTCTACACAGTGCACAATTATCATTCAAGTGAGTATTTTGGCCATGTCTTAATTTCCGTGCATATATTCCATCTCCATGCTGTATAAACTCAATTTCTAATTAGATTTAAGCATATCAGGTGACGTGTATTGGTGTAATGAGGTAGGGTGTGGCTTAAGGAGATCAGCACCTTATGTCCAATGGCTGGAGCAGTAACGGGCACAAAGCTCCACTTCCACTCAGACACCAGCAAGGTGGAGATGGGGTACTGCTGGGGGCTGGTATTATTGGAGATGAGTTAGTTGGACCTTTTTGGGTTGAGGGTGGACTCAAACTCAACTCCCAAACCTACTGCCAGTTTTTAGAAGACACTTTCTTCAAGCAGTGGTACAGGGAAAAGTCTCCATCTTTTAAGAAGGCCATGATCCACTGCATGGCCAACCAAGGCCTAGGATATGGTTCCCTTCCTCACCTTACCTTAACCTTAATGATCATTTTTGGCCCTTCTTAAATGGGAAATTTACGGTGAAGGAAAACAAAAATACATCTTGCCTAATAATTGTGCGCAGTGTAGAGGAAGATTATACACGGCTTTATTTGAGGAACTGAAGAAAATGAAAAAAACGGTTTCGTGGTTCCACAGTAATGATTGTATCAGCACATCACAACATTTCCCAATCACGTTTGCCAATGGCCCTGGGTTTGTGAAATAAAAAGCTAAAATTGAGCCAGAAAACCCACAGTCAAGCATTACTAGCCAAGGCTACACCGTACAGAAAAGGAGGTTGGGGTTGTGTTCTTTATTAAGTTAACAACATTAACTGGGCTCATAGTAGAATTTTAAAACTAAAACCATGCAGTGACTGAGCTGCTTAAATTTGTTTTGGTTGCTAACGTGGGGCCAAAATTTAATAGGAGTGTATAGGAGGAATGAGGCATGAATAAACGACACATAGAGGAGTGTGGGACAGTATGTTTGTAGAGTAGTGCTCAGTGAATTGCCCTAAGTAAACCAGGCAGTTTGGTGGTGGCTTCAACATAAACGTGGGATGGGATAAAAACACAAACAGACGAGTGTGGCTCAGGCCAACCAGAATTTGGGAATTGGGGTGTGTCCTGAGATAATATATGTGAAATTGTGTCTGTCAGTCGAGCAGAAGTTCAGTATATAGGCATGTACTTTCTACTCCATTCATTCTCTAAGTTTTTCCAAAAACGGGAAGTTGAATCAAAAAGCTTTATACTAGCACACCATTCCCGATCAGAACAAACATTCCAGAATATACACTATGCTGCCAAAAGTATTCACTCACCCATCCAAATAATTGAATTCAGGTGTTCCAATCACTTCCATGGCCACAGGTGTATAAAATCAAGCACCTCGGTATGCAGACTGCTCCTACAGACATTGGTAAAGGAATGGGTTGCTTTCAGGAGCTCAGTGAATTCCAGCATGATTCCGTAATAGGATGCCACCTGCAAAACAAGTCCAGTCGTGAAATTTCCTCACTACTAAATATTCCACAGTCGACTGTTAGTGGGATTATCACACAGTGGAAGTGATAGGGAATGACAACAACTCAGACACAAAGTGGTAGGCCATGTAAAGTGCAAATGCCTGACTGCATTGTGCCAAGTGTAAAAGTTTGGTGGAGGGGGGATTATGTTGGGGGGGGGGGGGTTGTTGATGTTCCGGAGTCGGGCCCGGCCCCTTAGTTCCAGTAAAAGGAACTCTTAATGCTTCAGCAGACAAAGAGAGTTTGCACAATTTCATGCTGCCAACTTTGTGGGAACAGTTTGGGGATGGTCCTGGCTTAGTGCACTGATCCAGGGCTATCCCCAAACTGTTCCCACGAAGTTGGAGAGTCCTGACCTCAGTCTGATAGAACACCTTTGGGATGAATACGAAGGAAGCCTGCCAGCCAGGCCTTCAGTGTCTGACCTCACAAATGCACTTCTGAAAGGATGGTCAAACATTCCCATAAACACATTCCTAAACCCAGTAAAAAGCCTTCCCAGAAGAGCTGAAGCTGTCATAGCTGCAAAGGGCGGGCTGACATCATATTAAGCCCTGTGGATTAAATATGGGATGTCCCTTAAGTTCATATGTGTGTGAAGGCAGACGAGCGATTACTTTTGGCACTATAGTGTACCATGGGATAACAATGTTCAAGCACTAAATCTATCATTTATTGAAAATTAGTAAATCTGATTTGGAGCAGCAACATGCTATGCTAATAACAGTCCACTGCCTGAACAATATCTGGACAACAGAAACGGACCAATGAATAATAAAGTAGAGGTGGGGTCTTATGTGCAGCAAACAGATGGAGTACAGTCTGCAGCTTTACATTTACAGAATGGACCTATAGATTGGGTGGAGCTCACAAAGTGGCCAGAGAGAGATTGAAGTCATTAATCATACACGAAGTTCAGATGTTGTACATCTGTTACATATGTTTGAATATGACCCTCATAGATAACGTGCCTAGTGATCTTTGGACACAGTTCTGGAAGTGACGAGAGCGGTTCATTTCGGCCCCATGCGAGAGTTGCTGTATTGTTTTGGCCGGAGGGCAGTGTGAACACCCCACTCTGCTTAACCACCCATTAAGTACATACAGATTTCAGCTCAGTGCTTCATGCTTAAAAGGAAATGAACTATTGCTGTAATCCAATGTCCAGCAAAAACATCTCTGGAGAAGAGTGTATGGAATCCTAGTATGATTGGTTCAGTTTAATTAACTTAGAGAAAGAAGTTTCCCCAAATGCAGTTTGTCAGCTGAGACATTTTCAGTGACTTAAGTGTGCTTATTTACACTCATCTTCAGAATAATAGCTGCACCCAGAGGGAACTGTTGGATTGCAGTGCTGTTGGGAAGGAAGATAAAGGTTACCAGGAACAATACATGATGATGCATTTAGACTGATATGGGCGATATTTATTGAGCTACACATACAGAAGAAGTGTCTCTCAGTTTGGCATCGGGCCGCCATGTTAATACTACTAATAATAATAATAATAATAATAATAATGGGTTACCCTTCTATAGTGCCTTTCACAAACCCAAGGACGCTTTACAAACACAAAAATAACCAAAAAAACAAACTATATTTAATAAATAATTAATCATGAAGAATAAAAAATGTATAGAGAAAAGAAGTTTTTAAGTGAGTTTTGAAGATGCAAAGAGAGGGTGAAATGCGTATAGATGAAGGTAGGGAGTTCCAGAGTGTGGGGGCAGCAACACTAAACGACCTGCCACCCATAGGTTAAAGCCTGGACCTAGGTACAGCTAGGTGACTACAGTCAGAAGACCTTGGCTTACGTGATGGGACGTAAGGATGTAGGAGGGCTGACAGGTTGGTGCTAGTCCATGTAGGGCTTTAAAGGTCAGGAGAAGGATCTTATAGTGGATGCGCTCTGTAAATGGTAGCCAGTGTAGCTGAAGAAGGATGGGGGTGATGTGCGCGGTGTTTGCTAAAATGCCAGGGGTTCAGCATGGAGTTCCTAATGGTGTCCTGCGATAACCCATCCCATGTAGCTTGAATATTCTTGCACAGTTTTTGCAGATTTTACGGTACAGGGTAGTAGTGGAGTGAAACCAGGCTTTCTCAATGTCCATCTTTGCGCTGACCCTGGTGCCTCCACACATGGATTCCTTGGTCGTCTCCACCAAGACAAAAGTGTGACTGAAAATGAACCGCTGCCATTCTGAGTCACCCTATAACAGTCTGCCATGACACCACTACAGTCATTGGTGTGTTAAGGGCAGTCATTGTGACAGTGTATGTTGTGCAGCTGGCTGCTAATGGTGCTGGCACTAACAGGATTACTCATGGGGGCATCACTGCTCACTGAATGTCTGGAATTGTGATTGTTGGGTCAGTCAGGTACAGTGATAAGGCCCGTCCTGTCTTAAGTGACATGCGTGGCTGAGCGTGAAACCACCATGTCAAACCTACCCCCTACTTTTCATTTCTGTCGGTTGGTTTCTTCATTTCTGTGGTGGGCTATCCTCTTGCTTTTAAGGGCAGTGTGAAAACACCTAACAGTCTATTAGAGATTACTGAACAACTCCACACAGTCTGAGGCAAGTGTTGTGCTTTACACATGTAGAAAGCTTGCTGCAAAGCTATAAGCTTATATATAGCCTAATAGCTCCAACGCTAAAGCTAAGGAAGCAGGCATGTCTGCATTTGGGGCACAGGGTGGATTTGAGTAGCATTGATTTTTTGCCAAACTATTCCGGTACTGTTTGAGCCAGTAGCATAAATCAGCCTTGATGAATTTGCTCGGTAGCAGACGAACCTCATCTTCACCTTCCTCCCCAAAATCAATAACGTCCCGCCAAACATAAGAAGAGCCTTTAGGTCCAACACAAACAAACGGACACAGGTTGGTTGACAGCTAGCATGTGGCTAGAGTGACCAATGAGTCGAGGCATAACCGGATACTATGAAATATTGATTGGATGAGATTGCTTGTGGCCCTTATCTAGCAATATTTCATCCATTCCCGAACCACCAGAGGCAGGTTGGAATAGGTTAGCCAATCGAGAAAAAACAGATTGCTCTTTTAGTTGGAAACCTTCCTCCAGGACTTCTGCAGGTACTGTTGCATTTGGCTAGAGGAAACGGCACTAGATAAGGCTTCGTTAAAATTGATGAGGGGTTGAGTTTTTTTGGAGGTCATGATTTATTGTAGTCGTATGATTTTGAGTCACAAGTGAATGCAGAAAACATGCTCAAAGCTGATGGAGCCAGTGTTGTTGATGGACTGTTCAAAAGCAGCCATGCGGTTAGTTTTTTATGGTAAGTGTTCTAAAGTCTGCCTTTCACCAAGCTGGCCTGAGATAAATTCTGAGCCTTTATATTGACTTGTTCAATGCTAGCACACAACGGATACAGGGTGCAAATTGTATTGGATATTGGTTTTTAATGAAAATATTCAAAACATTTAGTTATGTATTTCTGTGTGCTACGCTAAGAAAGCCGTTTTGTGTTGGAATGGGAATTGGAAAAGTGATTCAATATCACAATATATATTTCTGCTGGAGGTGACTGATTGTGGGATATAAATGAGGAGTCTATAGAGGTGGCTAACTGCAATTAAAACTGCCTACAGAAATCAGTGGTTGAGATATGATATACAAAGTCATTCTGAGAGGTTTGGAGGTTTGGCTCATTGTAGTGAAACTTACATTTCACTTTACGTTGGTGTTGATAGGAACCAGGGGTCTACAACACAAAGACAACCTTTTTATTTGCTGTCCCAAACCACTTTTGGACTGTAGACACGAGTCTATAGTGTTAACAATGGTAAAACAGTGATGAATCTGAAAAAAGCCTTAGGGACTATTTTCCCTCACAACTCCCTGTTTGTATTCCTCAGCTTGTATTTCGTTGCAGGCCAAAACCGTTTCAGAACTACTGTAAAACATATAGTGCGTTTGCATGCATTTAACAATTTGATAACTGCAGAAAATATGGTTTTGTATGTAATCTAAACAATCTGATTCGTCTGGTTTTTTTGGGGGTTTTTTTGTGGCATCTGCCCAGCAAAGTCATAGAAAAAGACATGACGTGAACATAGTGTAAACAAGAAAAAATACAAGATGAAGAATCTTTAAATCCCTGTTTTTGTCAAACATGTGTTTGGTTTCAACATCGCCCAAAGGTGTTTTGTTGCCAGCTCGCAAATGATATGTTGAATACAGCTCTTTGATTTCTGACATCACAGTCTGTTTTCACAACTCAGTAAACTGAAAGAAATCAGAGTAAGGAGTGTACATGGACCGGAAATTCAGCTCTCTTGGTCAAATATTATAGTAGTTTTTCTGAGCCTTAAACTGTGAAAATACTGTTGTGATTCAGATTATCAAGTGCATGTCAACACACTGTTCCAGACAATAGACATCTTATTTCTAACCCTGTCATTGAATAACTTCAGAGGAGGGGGCGTTTTATCACCATTATAACCTACTGGACAAAAATGGCTCCTAATAGCATGTAATACCTTTACAAACACGAATAACAGCTGTGATTAGATTTGGCTTGTACTGGAGAGGTTTCTGGATCTAGGCCACATCAGTGTTCAGACACTAAACAAACAGATTTGGTAGATGCCTTCCCTGGCACAATTCTGAGAATTCTGAGACTGGGATTTTAGCCACTGCTGGTAGACCCGTATGACCGTACGCTTCCATACACCTGCAGATTCAGCTACTTCCTTCACACTATGGTCTTTGGCCATGCCCAAATGCAGTCACTCCGTTCCTTAATCCAGTCCTTAACATCTGCTCTGGAGACACTGCACTGCACTGTACCACCTCTTCTCAATCTATGCATCCCGTCACTCACACCCCGCAGGTATTTATAATGCCATCATCGTCATGTAGCGCCATCTACCAGAATCTGAAGTTACTACTATCTTAATCACACATGGTGACTCTTTTTTTTGTTGTTTTTTTTGTCTGGGAAACTTAACCATCTTAACCATGGAATTCCTCTTGATTGGAAGTTAAACATCAGAGGTATCTGAACAATCTTAGAAATCCAAATTCAACAAATACAAGTGGACAGTCCAAGTAATCTTCTTCTGGACGGTGCCCATCTGGAGATAGCGTCTGCTTTCCACTTCTGTCAGCGGCCTCTTACAGCTTAAATCGTTTCATGGTTTCCTCAGCAACTGTTAAACACTTAAAAGTGTGTCCAGGGAAAGATATGAAGCAGGAAAAGAAGCGGTGACAGTTTTCTCTCAAAACAGTGCAGGAGAAATTCCCCTTTTAAACTCAAGCTCTCCACATCCTTCTCTGATCTTTATCAGAGACACTTGTTGTTGGCCTCGGTGAAGCATTTTTGGTGAAAATCAAACTGGAACATAACGGAGTGGATAATTACGCTAACAGGAACAGTCCTTCAACAGGAACAGTCCTTCAGCGGTCTTCCTGAAGGCACCTGTTTGTAATTTCTGTGAATAGAGACTGCATTCTGTGCCTGCAGGTACCAACCCCCCCAACAAAACAGCCAGTTCAAAAAAGCAGCTAGTGTTCAACAGTGAGGCGGACGACAGTTCCACCAAACGTGTCAGATCTCTAAAAAAATCTATACTACAAAGTCTCAGAAGCTGAATTCCAAAATTAATGTACCTTAAAAAGTTTTGAATGTTAATAAATACAATTCTTTTAAAACCTATGCTCAAAAACACATCTAGCTGCACCCAGAAGGAATCAACCAACAGGAATGAAACTTGATGGGTGGATGTGACATTGTGAGACATGTGAATGATTCAAGTTTCACACTCGGCCATGCATGTGACTAGGGTTGCCAACCATCCCGTAAAATACGGAATCGTCCTTTATTAGCAATTAAATGTTGCGTCCCGTAGTTCTGTATTTCTGTAAATGTCAGATATACACGTCTGTCACACCTGATTGATCACACTCTCCACCAAACAGCATACACCCCCAACCCGCCCCCCAAATCAGCTGAAATACGGGACGTGATTTGTTCCATATTTCGAACACATGTCTTATCTCTGTGACCCAACAGCCACGTTTGCGGATTATTCAGCGAGCAGTGATGAGTCCTGTTAGTGCCAGCACCATTGGCAGACGGCTGCGTGGCACAGGACTGCATCCACACAGACCGTTGCAAAGACTGTCCTTAACACCAAGTCAGTGTCACCAAAGACTGCAATGGTGCCTCGCCAGACTGTCATGGAGTGACTTAGAATCAGGTGACAGGTCCCGCTTTTGTCTTGGGGGAGACGAGCAACGAATACGATTTGTTGTTACGTGTCACACGTCCAGAAGGCCTGGTGTCCCCCCATCTGCAGGAACTGTGTGAGGATATTCAAGCTGCATGAGATGGATTATCACAGGACACCATTAGGAAACTCTACAACTCCATGCCGAGACAACTGGCATGTTGGGTTAGCAAACATGGTGACCCAGCACCATACTGAGAGACGCTACTTCTGTATGTGTAGCTCATTAAATACTGCTCATATTAGTCTACAATTACAGACTGTAGTCCATCTGTTTCTCTGCAACCTCTGTTACCCTGTCCCCCACAGAGTATTATGTGGGTGGTGGATCATTCTCAGTACTGCAGTGACACTGACGTGGTGGTGGTGTGTTAGTGTGGGTGGTGCTGGTGTGAGTGGATCAGACACAGCAGTGCTGCTGGAGTGTTTAAACACTGGTGTCCACTCACTGTCCACTCTATTAGACACTCCTACCTGGCTGGTCCACCTTGTAGATGTACAGTCAGAGACGATAGCTCATCTGCTGCTGCACAGTGCAGTGTTGCTCATCCTCTAGTCCTTCATCAGTGGTCACAGGATGCTGCCCACAGCACACTGTTGTGCTGGATAGTGCTTGGTTGGTGGACGGTTCTCAGTCCAGCAGTGACACTTAGGTCCACTTCAGCAGCAGAGTTGTGTCTGATCCACGTGCACCAGCACAACTCACACTAACGCACCATCACCACGTCAGTGTCACTGCAGTGCTGAGAATCGTCCATCAGCGTACATAGTACCTGCTCTGTGGTGGTCCGAGCCACTGATAAAGAAAATCAGATAGTTTTAGCTTTCAAAAAAATAATTGAGCTAGTTAGAGGTTTCTTTTGGCTGATGTTGCTTCCAGAGTCTGTCTGGAACTCAGTAGCGAATGATGCAACAGAGGATAGGCAGCTTTACACGCTATGTGCTTCTGCACTTGGCAGCCCCGCTGAGTGAGCTTGAGTGCTCTCCCTCTTCTGTTGTTGCTCCTGCATACTCATATAATAGCAGCTCTAGCTGACCAGGGCAGATCTACAGAGTCAATACGCCATCGTCACCCAAATCTTTCCTAGTCAATACATCCCCAGAACTTGTCCTCTTTCAGGTTGCATAGACTGTTCAGTATGGGTAAGGAGAAAGAGGCGTACGGTGAGCGGCAAAAATGAAATAGCTGAACACCGCTGGCCGCCACAGCAGATGTTGAGCTTAACTGAAGAAGCGAAAGTGGGGGCGTGCTGCCTGATTAACTGAGGTAAGTGGAAAAGTTTGTGAATTCAGCCCCAGGTACTTAACAGCTTTGTGTAGATACCGAGTCACTGCAGGGGTCAGGCTAGATGACCTTTATTCAGCTTAGCTTAACTTCCTGACCTTCAGTCCAATAAAAGAACTCTGTTCAAACTCAAAGAGAAGCAGAAAGCGAAGGCTCCATTCTTTCCTGACATGCAGGTCACATGCATTTCAAACAGGGCAGGCCCTCGGTGACCTTTGCTTACAGGATGTGGTGTATCAGCAAGCCAAACAAAAGTCTAAAGGGCGTTTTCACACTTGAGTTTTCCTCCTGACCCAGGACCACTTGCTCTGCGAGGTTGGTACATTTGGTCAAGTATAAAAGCTGTTTTCAAGGCTGGGACAGGCCCAGAGAACCCATCTTTGGCCCTTCTTCCCAGCAGTCTGCCATTCACCTCTAGCAAACCCTCAGAGTAAGCGCTGCTGGAGCCCCATGTGGATTTGTGTAATAGGTTTCCTCATTGGTTCATTTGATGATTGGTTCCTCTCCCCCCATTGGTTTATTTCTTTATTGTTTACTCCCCCCGTTGGTTAATTTTGTGATTGGTTTACTTCCCTCATTGGTTCATTCCATGACTGATCTACTTCCCTCATTGGTTCATTCCTTGATTGATCCACTTTCCTCATTGTTTCATTCCATGACTGATCCACTTCCCTCATTGGTTCATTCCATGATTGATCCACTTCCCTTATTGGTTCATTCCATGATTGATCCACTTTCGTCATTGGTTTATTCCATGATTGATCCACTTCCCTCATTGGTTCATTCCATGATTGATCCACTTCCCTTATTGGTTCATTCCATGATTGATCCACTTTCGTCATTGGTTTATTCCATGATTGATCCACTTCCCTCATTGGTTCATTCCATGATTGATCCACTTTCGTCATTGGTTCATTCCATGATTGATCCACTTCCCTCATTGGTTTATTCCATGATTGATCCATTTTCCTCATTGGTTCATTCCATGATTGATCCACTTCCCTTATTGGTTCATTCCATGATTGATCCACTTTCGTCATTGGTTTATTCCATGATTGATCCACTTCCCTCATTGGTTCATTCCATGATTGATCCACTTTCGTCATTGGTTCATTCCATGATTGATCCACTTCCCTTATTGGTTTATTCCTTGATTGATCCACGTTCCTCATTGGTTCATTCCACGATAGATACATTTCCCTCATTGGTTCATTCCATGATTGATCCACTTCCCTTATTGGTTCATTCCATGACTGATCCACTTCCCTCATTGGTTCATTCCATGATTGATCCACTTTCGTCATTGGTTCATTCTATGATTGATCCACTTCCCTCATTGGTTCATTCCATGATTGATCCATTTCCCTTATTGGTTCATTCCATGATTGATCCACTTCCCTCATTGGTTCATTCCATGATTGATCCACTTTCGTCATTGGTTCATTCCATGATTGATCCACTTCCCTCATTGGTTCATTCCATGATTGATCCACTTTCGTCATTGGTTCATTTCATGATTGATCCACTTCCCTCATTGGTTTATTCCATGATTGATCCATTTTCCTCATTGGTTCATTCCATGATTGATCCACTTTCCTTATTGGTTTATTCCTTGATTGATCTACGTTCCTCATTGGTTCATTCCACGATAGATACATTTCCCTCATTGGTTCATTCCATGATTGATCCATTTCCCTCATTGGTTCATTCCATGATTGATCCACTTCCCTCATTGGTTCATTCCATGATTGATCTATTTCCTTCATTGGTTCATTTTATGATTGATCCACTTCCCTCATTGGTTCATTTCATGACTGGTTCAACTTTCAAGTTTCATGATTGTGGGGAAAGGGCTGTTGGGACAAAAATCATTGTTTGGTTATTTGCATTCAAGGAAAATCATTAAAACCAGTAAATGGATGAAGCCAATGCCAACCATTTAGTGCCATATGGAATTGTGCAATCGATCTACAGTCCAGAAAGACTTATTGTCTGTGAGTGTGAAAGAAAATCCTCGATAATGAGCCTCTCCCACAGTTAAGCTTAGAATCGGTCATTTGGGACAAGTATTTGGGACAAATGTAAAACTGTCCTGATTGACATGCATTAAAAGAATACATGTGCACTAAAACAGAACTCAAAGGGTTATTTTTCAGTTCTAGGAGAGAAATGTATACCACTGTAAAAGGATTTATCTGGGCAGTAAGGGTTAATTGATGGCTGAGGTGCAATAAGAGGCATAGCACAAAGTGTGTGCATTCTGTATATGTGTTCATTCTACTGGTAAAACACATACGGCTCAGGTAAATAGCTCCAGATCAGGTTCTCTTGTTTATAGTATATAACTGATTCATTTTAACCCTTTTGAACCTCCTGCCCTTTATCCCCTACAGAGAAAGAGGATACAGTTTATCAGTAGGTCAGAAAGTCTGGACTCTGCCTCAGTGGGGGCGACGCCTGCGTACGGTTATGTCAGCGATGTCTGCCGGAGTGTGATTTCCACAGCAGACGTTGTGTCATTGGGGAGTGATGCAGCACTGTTTCCACTCCGCTGAATCCCACTAGGACACCTGAGCACCTCCCACACATTCTCTGTCCACATTTATCGCCGCTTTGCTCAGCTGCTGGACTAGCTGGCTGCTCCGCTGCCAGGTTACTTAGTAAAATGTTTTAGCATCTCCATCTCGGTTCCTCTGAGAAATGGCAGCTGCTCATCCAGGATGTGTCTTCAACGGGTGGCTCATTTTGGTTACACGGTCTGGTTTGCTGCTCTGCTGAAGGCATAGTTTGGAAAAACATGAACTTTTAAACATCAAGATGCCAGAACAGGTTCTTGATGCCACCTGATGCCTTTAACCATTTGGTTCACTTTTCAGTGGACTTCAATATGTGGTTTCTGTAAACAGTAACACTTCCTATGAATCAGGTATCTATAATTCATTACAAGTGCATTCATAAAAGTCTATAAAGCCTTTGTAGACATAAGCCTTTGTAACTGTGCATAAACATTCATAATCCCACACAAACTGTTATAACACAACAGTATAAGCCTTCATTAGCTTCATGTGACACAATACATTGTAATGTATATATTTTTCCTTTTATTAACATTATCGATGGAACCGGTATCATAAAGCTCCATGACTACTCTTATGTTAATTTGCATAATGAACACATATAAGCCTTCTTTACAGTTATTGACCAGCTTCATGAATGAATGCATTATGTGAATGGAGCTATTAGGCTGTATGATACGTATCTCAACAATAATGCTAAGAACAGGAAAAAGCTATACCTCTATTTTGACATATTATATCTCTTGGTGCTATGAAGCCTTATAATACGAAGTTTTAAAACCAGTTTATGTGTGTGATTATGAACATTTGCGTATGTCATCAATTATAAAACATTCTAAATGCTTTATAGCTCTTCATGAATGCACTTATAATGCATCACGGACACCTGATTCATTAAAAGTGTTACCAATAAGCAGATTTGAATGCCTTTCATTTAGTAGCATGATGGCATTTACAACGTTAACAACTCGTTGCTACCTGTGCTTTAGTTCTATAGTTAACATGGGCAAATAGCTAGCCAACTAGCTAGTTATGATTTCATACTTGTCATACGCTTGTAGCTGCACCAAGAAGGAAGAGTTGGGTTGTAATGCTATTCAGAAGGAAGGTAAACAAACCGTGACAACAAACCGCTCATCTCGGCGCTGACCACTGTGCCACCACACACCGAAGTCTATTGGAGATTACTTAGCACCACACATGATTGAGGCATGCAGTTAGCACTATGCTAACTGGTGGCGTCCATTGCTAATTAGCTACATTAGCATTACATTTAGGCATTTAGCTGACACTCTTATCCATTAATCATATTACTGGTAGGCCAATGTAGTGTAAGGAGTCTTGCCCAAGGACTATTGGTGTAGCACAGTGTAGTCACCCAGACCGGAATTCGATCCCAGGTCTCCAACATGTGGTGGTGGCTCCCTGTGGGGTAGTGGTGTTATCTGCTGAACTACACCAACCGCAGCATTATAGCTCCAGTGCTAATTGTAAAGTAAAGCAAACTGCAGATACCAAAAAATTCGGTTGGGGGTTGTGAAGGGTAAAACTATTCTCATAAATACACTTATTTTAACCTGAATAGCAGCAAATGCTGAGATGAACCAGCCTGATGTAACTGAAAAGGCTGTATGATGATTCAGGAAACAATGAGGCATTTTACTTTCAATCCTGTGGTTTTCCTGCGCAGTCGTATGACGCGATACTACACTCCGAAGACATTTACCATTCCTGGTAAATTTAGTCTCCAAAGGCCCCAGGGGTCGGCTCACTACACAGGCATTAAAAGCGGATTGTCAGAAAGATGACAGGACGTGGGAGTCCGGTGGTGTATTTTATTGAAGCCTCTCGGGAGTCTGTCTGGGGCACAGTTAATGGGTGGTTTTGGTGAGATGATGCTGTTATGAAGAGATCTGAAAAGCTCTTCTGGATTGTTCCAAAGGCCAGAGCTCTTGGCAGTGGTCCTCGAAAGCTTATTTCCAGGTGCTCTCCTTTCTTCGCGGTTCTCCCAGGGTATTCAGGTGGCTGCAGTTATCACCAATTCATCAGGATCCTGGAGAGCTGGATAACCGTCGACCCTGTCACTCTCATTTGAAAGCCTGATGGAGTTTTCTCCCGTTCTCAGTGTTGGATGCATGTGTTTCTAGAAGCTTCTGTAAAGAACTGCAGGTTATGAAATGCTAATGTAATTTTGTCAGAGAGCAAAAACTTTTCTCTTAAATGTCTGACCTTTCATGACGGTCGTTGACCAAACTCTTGGACTCATGGTTTATAGATGTGACATTTTCCAGTTATGCATCTAGCAGGCACTTTTAGCAAGAGTCACTTTCAATGGAGAAAGTAGCAACTGAAGTCTTGGGGGCAAACCATCTGAATTTTTGGCATGGACATTTCATATTTTCCTAGAAATATTAATATTTAAGACTGATAACGCTGTTTACTGCAAATTGATCAAGTAAAACATGAAATATAAAATTCTATTTCCTAATATGTCAATCAAAATGTCTTTAAATGTCATATGGTAAATCTCCTTTGGCTGTGCACATTCACATTCAGACCATCTAAATCAAAACCAATACGGGCAAGGGCACCTCAGTCGTTACTGTCAGTTCAGGGAATCGAACCGGCGACCCTCTGGTCACAAGGCTGGTAACCTCCAGCCCACGACTGCCCCCGTCGTTGTGCCTGTGTTTATCTGCATGGAAGTTCTTAGCAGATGATCCACCCCCACCACCACAAAGAGGCGTCACACTTTAATTTGGGCCTCCTTTAGTAAATCTGCCCGTTGGTGGTTGTGCTTCAACAGGGACTCAAACATTCAGACTCAAAATATTCATTTCTGGGGTGAAGGTGATACTTACAGCTCTGTGCAACCACAACTAGACCATGCAATAGTTGATCTCCACAGTTATTCATCCTGCATGGTTTAGTCTGGACTTAAGTAGGAGGGTATGCTCTGACTAGCTCATTTAAAAACTAGAATATATCAACATAATACAATACTGGTCACAAGCAAAACCAGCACATCATCTCTGTCAAAAGAAAAACATGTATCTGTTGAGAACATAAAAAAAAAACAGCTTGGAAAAAGTCTGGTTCCATTGATTTACATTCGAGTTAAATTATTAAACTTTAGAGATACTTGTTTTTCATTGGACAGTGACGACCTGCTGTGTTTTGGATGCTGGTATGGTGGTCGGCAACAATGGATGTTAATAGGCCGATCACCAGCTCAACCAGAATATGCTGTGTTTTGGAAGTGGCTATAGACCACCATAATTCATCTTACCCCAGCTTGCAGTATATGTGAATTAATGATCATATGGTGCATATTTGACCTACTGGGCTTATTAAAATAACAGTAGCATTACCAGGATCTGTGATGGAGCACACAAACATGTGCACACACAGTAAATAAGGTGGTTTTTCATTTCCTTTCTTTTAGTGCCACTGTGTGTTTTATACAAGCGCACTGTATAAAAACAAAACTTTAAATTAAAGATGTTAGTGTTCGTGCTGCATTAATATGAATTTTTTTAACATAAAGAATATGTTTGTGGGCATAAAACACACATTTAAAATTAAATTAACTCACAATTTTAAGGCAGCCTAAATAATATGCAACATGACCTTACATCAGCCTGAAGAGCTAAGTGCTGAGTTGATCAATTGATCAGCTGAGACCAACTTTAGTACTGTTACTAACTATACAAACTGCATTATCCATATACAGCAGGTTAACTTAAATAGTAAGTAAGCAAGTATCCCTCTGTATCCTTGGCATTGGTGAAACTGAAATGTCAGTGCTATGTACATCTGAGACCAACTTTAGTAAGTTACTGTTACTAGCCATTACTAACTAGTTACTAACCGCATTAGTCATCTACAGTAGGTTAACTAAATTAAGCAAGTATCCCTCTGTATCCTTGGCACTGGCAACAGTAAAAGGCCAGTGCTAAGTGGATTGTTCATCTGAGACCAGTTACTGTTACTTACACTGCCAGTTACTAACTGCATTATCCATTTACAGTAGATGAACTTAAACAAGTGAAGCAAGCAAGTATCCCTCTGTACTGTATCCCTATGTATCCCTGGCGACAATACTCTGACCACCGAATAGTCCGACCTCTGATATGTACTCCTCTCATTCATATGGTTTTGATGATAGCTGTCTCAGTTTGAGACCATCTGGTCAACAAAACAAAAGCCATAATCCAGGACTGAGGGATAAGGCAGAGATAGATGAAACTGGTTTCCACAGGCTGATTCATTCTGTTTAAAAAACTGGACCGTCTGCTTCCTGTGTCTTACAAGCACAAGCAGAGATGATGGTATCTCCTGAAGTTCTCTCCAGACTGGAAGCTGGCCATCTCTGAACAGACCAGATTCACTGGGGATCTTGGCCTAAACCTCTTTATCTCTCTGTATGTCTCTGTTAATAAGAACAGACAGATAAACAGAAAAAGAGAGAAAGAAATATGTTGCAGATGAGGCTAGCATCTCCCATCTAGCATCTACCGTGTGCCAAAAACATCATTTGTTACATAATAATCATAATAATAATAATAATATAATAATAATTTCTACAGATGAACTATGGATTCAAGTTGTCTTGTATTAAATGAATACAGTGATCACCCAACCCCAGCCCTCAGAGAGTGATTCTTTCCGGTAGTCCTGTAATCATGTCTATGTCTGCGTCTGCTAAGCTGTGTCTCCATTGCATCAATCATATAGTGCCAGTGCCTCCATTAGCATGACCCCTCTCTATGGATAATCACTCATTAGCACTTAAAGCATCACTTTAGCAGCTGTCCTGGATGTGAGGCTAGGCAGTATATGATTAGTATAAAATATATTGTATATGTACACAGTGTCAGAGTGTCAGAGATTCTCCTGCAGTGTCTATACCGGCTGTTTTTGAGCTAGCATCAATTCCAGTCTAGTGTTTATTAGACCTGAGGGAGCGCTTGTTCTTTGAGATGAAGGAGTTAAATTGCATGGTTATGCAGATGAAAGTACTACTTGGTTCTGTAAGAAAATCACTAGTCTACTTTACATCCTTCCTTCTCTGAAATGACAGGACCAAGGAAATTACATTACATGGGCAAAAAAACAAGACCTAGCATGGCTCCTTAGCAGTCAGGGTGTACGCTCTCTCTGTAGAGCTTGGACAATAATCTATTATATCCCCATAAAGACTGTACCAAATGATGCAGATGCAGTGGTGGACGGGGTGTAATAGCGCTAGGTAGGGTATGGTCCATGTCCATTTTTAGGCCGGACAGTCCGTTTTTTCATTTCCCAGTCCTCTGTCTAGTACAATACCTGGACAGACGCCTATTTGTCCTCTTTTCCGGATGAACTATTTAAAATGCTCGCTCGTGAACAATATTGTGTGCACCGTTTGCCATGTCAATGGTGATATGACATTGTGACTCATCTACCAGCTACCTGCAGCTCGGCCCTCTAAATGCTAGTCAATTAGTAAGCTTCCGTCTTGACATCATGGTTCAAAACAAATTTTGGTGCAACAGGACAAAGCAACACGAAAACCCCAAATGCATATGGCTAGGCAAGTCTTCTAGCTCATGGTTGTCATTGGCGATAGCAGATGCCAATCAGCTTGAGCTCAGCTTAGTGTTGCATGTTGCTAACTTGCTAACAATTCACAGGTAAAGGTTTCCAGGTGGGGCTAGTGCTTGTGAAATATGGTTCAGCATGACAAGCATCAGTCTTAGCTAATATGCTACTGTGTATTCTCCATATGACTGCATGGATTGAACCCTATAATTCTACAATCCTAGAATTAGGCCCTGAGTTCAGGCCATACAGCTCAAACTTGGGCAAAGGCTTGGAAAAATGTCTCTACAATAATGTATATTAATAATTTTTTTATGTTTTTGGTAGCGTTAGTAGTATGTTAACGCTAAGATAACACCGATCCCCATTAGCATTTCCTAGATTTAACATGGACATTTATAGCTTCTAAAGATGTTGCTTCTAAAGGGTAGCCACATGTCCGGTTTTAGGCCAGACTGTCCGTTTTTTAAACTCCCAGTCGTCCAGGCACAATATGTTTGTCAGAGTTACAGCTTTAAGATGGGGTGTCCCTAAGCAGTAAGCTGCATTTGTGGACATTCCATATTTTATGGAGTGTCCACCCAGCTGAAGGAATACACCCTCTCCATGCCTGAAAGGAGAAACTGGTAAGTTTGGATTCATCTGTAAGATATCAGCGACATTCCAGGGTCTGCTGCAGGCCTCTGCAGATGCCACACTGGCATTTTGTTTCAGTCCTAAGAGAGTTTCTTTTTTCTTTCCCTTTTTTAAAAAATGTGAGCTAAACACTTCGCATCAGTGCAGATTTTCTTTTCTCTGTTAAAGAAAAATCTTTTTCGATGGATGGCAACAAACAGACCACAGACCTTTCTCCCATGACTCCTCTGGATCATCCAAATGGTCATGGGCAAACTTAAGACGGGCCTGGACGTGTGCTGATTTAAGCAGGGGAACCTTCCGTGCCATGCATGACTTTAAACTATGACGTCTTAGTGTATTACCCACAGTAACCTTGGAAACAGTGGTGCCAGCTCTCTTCAGGTCATTGACCAGCTCCTCCTGTGTAGTTCTGGGCTGATTCCTCACCTTTCTTAGGATCATTGATACGCCACAAGGTGAGATCTTGCGTGGAGCCCCAGTCCGAGGGAGATTGACAGTCATGTTTAGCTTCTTCTATTTTCTAATAATTGCTCCAACAGTTGATCTTTTTTCACCAAGCTGCTTGGCAATTGCCCCGTAGCCCTTTCCAGCCTTGTGGAGGTCAACAATTTTGTCTCTGGTGTCTTTGGACAGCTCTTTGGTCTTAGCCATGTTAGTAGTTGGAGTCTTACTGATTGTGTGGGGTGGACAGGTGTCTTTATGCAGCTAACGACCTCAAACAGGTGCTTCTAATTTAGAATAATAAGTGGAGTGGAGGTGGAGTTTTTAGAGGCAGACTAACAGGTCTTTGAGGGCCAGAATTTTTGCTGATTTTCACAGGTGTTCAAATACTTATGAAAATGATTAATGGTTAGCCAGAGACCTAAGACAGTTGGTTTACAGATGGTATACACCAATTCTGTTTCATCAAAAATAGCACCTGTGATGTACTGTTGTTGGCCCAGAAGGCCTGACATAGTACTACAAAGCTTATCCCAATGGTCTTCAGTGGTCAACAATATGTACAGGCCACTGCAGTTGACCACATCAAACTGGCCATTGTGTTTGCTTATTGCACAATGGTCAAATTCATACTACACAGGAAAGCTATTGCCACAACATGTAATCATCTAAACTGTTTTTCCATACTGTGTTGTAATGTTGCAAAAAGAACCCAACCCCCGACAAACAGCCCAGACCCATTATCCTTCCTCCACTAAACTAACCGTAGGCATTATGCATTTCAGTAGGTAATGTTCTCCTGGCCCAAACCCAGATTCATCCCTCAGACTGCCAGACAGTGAAGTGTGATTCATCACTCCAGAGAACACATTTTCACTGCTCCAGAGTCGAGTGGCAGGGTGCTTTATACCACTCCAGCTGTTGATAGGCATTGAGCACAGAGTCCTTAGGCCTTCGGACAACAGTTCAGCACTCTGCTGCTACGCTCTGTGAGTTTGCGTAGTCTACCGCTTCATGCCTAAACTGGTATTGCATGTGCATACTTCAGTTTCACAGCTATAGCACTTACACTGACCGAGACAGATCTAGAAGGGCAGGGTGGCGTTACATGAGCTCTTCAGTTCAACTCATTTGACTTCTATTGTCGATGGAGACCGCATGACAATGTGCTTGATTTATTACATCTGTTAGGAATGGCTGTGGCTGAAACCACTGACCTCAATAATTATGAGGCGTGTTCACATGCAGTGCTGTGAAAAAGTATTTACTCTTCACCTAATCTCTTCTAGTTATGCTCATTTGCCGCATTTACAGGTTTCAGCTCATTCAGCTGAGTATAAAGCCAACACAAGTGAACAGATTGTGAAGCTGTAAATGTTTATTCCAGTTATTAAAGATAAAGATTGTGTTTAAATCCATATCGCCTATGTGTAAAAGTAATTATCCCTGGAGCCTAATATCTGGTTGTGACACCCATAGCAGTAACATCTTTGGGATGAGCGTTTTTTTTTTTTGTTAGACCAGAGATTTTTAGACAGCAGCTTCACCTTTAGGCTCTTGCTACAGAATCTCAGTGGGCTTTTGATTTGGCCAATCAAAAGCCTTTACTTTGTTTTTTTTGAGCCATTTGGGATTTTCACACACACACACACACACACAGAGGAATTTGTATTCCGCATTTACCCCATCCGTAAAATGAACACCTACATACACATGTGAACACACACACTAAGGGGCAGTAAGCACACTTGCCCAGAGCAGTGGCCCATCCCAAGGGCACCTCAGTCGTTACTGTCAGTTCAGGGAATTGAACCGGCGACCCTCCGGTCCCAAGGCTTGTTCCCTAACCTCCAGCCCACAACTGCCACGGCATTTAAATCATTCAGAGGTGGACTTGCACTGGGATCACTGTCCTGCTGCATAACCCAACTGTACCTGAGCTTAAGGTCACTAACTGATGGCCAGACATTCTCCTTGAGAATTTTCTGAAAGGAGAATCCATGGTTCCTTCAGGACGTCCAGCTCCTGCAGAAACCAAGCAGCCCCAGACCATCACACTACCACTACGATTGACTGTTAGTACAATGCTCTTACGGTGTTGGAATACGGTTTCAGTCTTACAGCTGATGCAGCAGGACCCAGGTCTTCTGCCTTTGACTCATTAGTCCACAGAATTAACCCCGAGCATTTGGAGCATTAGTGTTGTTGGTCATGCAACTCCCCCACGTCCAGTGTCTTTCTCATTGTGATAGTTTGTCCATTGACCTTAACTGAGTCACTGAGGCCTGCAGCTCTTGTAGTCTTGTGACCTCCTGAATGAGTTGTTGATGCACTCCTGCTGAAATTGTGGTAGGCTGGTCACTTCTGGGAAGGTACGCCGCTGTTCCAGTTTATCTCCATGTGTGCATTATGGCTCTCACTATGGTCCATTGGAGTCCAAGAACGCTGGCAATGGCTCTGCCACTCTTTCCAGATTGGTTTCAATGACATTGTTTGACATCTGTATTTGAATCTCTTTAGAACGTGCTGTCATGTCCTGCTTTTTGAGACCGTCTAGCTCATTCATATTGCCAGGCGGGTTCTATTTAAGTGATGTTTAGATTTACAGGGGCAGTGTCTACAACACGAGCAGCATATGTAGAGCAGATTTCACTGAGGACAGTTTCAGTAACTTCTCTCAGAAGGCTAGCAGACATTCTAAAGCCCTTAGCTTTAGGGCCGGCGCTGACCCTGCTCTACCTCTTATCTCTCATGAAGGACAGAACCTGCGGCTGTAACTGAGGAAATGGGTTTTCGTCAGATTCTGTATTTTAGACTATGCTTAACATTTTAAATCTGCTGGACAACTAAAAATGTGTTTTGCTACCATCGGCAATTTGAGTTATCTCTCTCTGGAGCTTCTGAATAATCGATATCTCCCGGGCTTGTCGGTATGGCTGTAGCATCCCGACTCTCCTAAGATGTGCCACTATGTTAAGTAAGTATGTCACAGTCTGTGGCCAAAAAAATCCAAACCCAAAATGTTTCCCAATTCCGCACCCCAACATAGTCATCATCATTCCCACTCACTTGTTACCTAGGTAGTACAATGCTGCCCAGCTGGGAAGCTTGCACATGTTTTCTCTGAGACATTAACATTCACTAAGAGCGTCACATCTTTTCAAGCTGCTGCTATTGCTATATCAGTGGTGCTTAGCAGGCTTGGAAGAGAACTGCTAATTCTGTTACATCAGCTAACAGTGGCCGCATTGGTTAGCATTGCACTACAATGACTGGGGAGAGGGAGGACCATCCAACCCACCCAGAGTGACTGAGTACTGCTAATTACGCTAATCCTTTGGACTCCTACATGACTGTGCCCAACTACATTTGCCCATGTGGGTCAAGTGTGTGATGGTTTAGGCATGCCTATAGCACCATGCTAATTAGCACTGACCTTGTAACTGCAAAAGTAAAACTAAAGAAACCAACTTCAAACACCAAACTGTCACTTTTAAGGTGGAATTAATATGAAATTTGGTTTAAAACATTCCAAAATTATTTAACTAATATCCAGAGACTGTGAAATAACATTTTTTGGTATGTCAGGGATGTCTATGCATCATGTTTTAGAGATATCTACTGAAGTTAGCATGCTAACCAGCTAGCCCTGGTCCATCCTATCTCAAGAGGTGATACTAAGTCACTGTAGTTTTGGGTCGAACCAGTCCAACATAAGAGAATGAATACGTGATACATCTGTCCTAATGGTGTATTCTAACCTTTTGTCAAATATGTTAAAACTCCTACTCCCAGTAGAGTAAGGGCAAGTAACCCAGGGTAGGACAAGTGAATTATATATTCATGAATAACGTGAATAAACACATGGCAAGCAAACATTATAGGCCCTGTTGCCCAAGTACCAAACAAGAAAACGAATCAAAAAAGCAAAACAAGAGAAACGGGTGGCACTTCTTGGCGAGTAATAGGAAGTTTGAAGCTGAACTTGCAATAGTTTTCTTTAGACTGGAAAGTGAACAGCTGTTAATCCTAACACCTAGGTGAAGGGACTTTGCATTTCCTTGTTTCTTACAATAGGGGTGTACAACATAACTTTCTGGTGCTCTGTTGCCCCCTATTTGTTTGGAGTATGAATTTGTCTGGTTGCAGATTGCTCCTTTAAATGGGTTGAAGCTGTATATGCAGATTTCTGTGACAGTTAAAAGTCCCCATGTGCATCCACCCTCATTCATTACTGGAAAAACATTTCTAAGCTTTCTGTCGGGCTAGCGTTGAGGGCGTAGGCTTCACTTTCACGCTGACTCATGGTCAACCCATGGGTATTGGGTCATTAAATGGCTCATCTGTATGCCTGTCCATGCAATGTGGATGTCCCTTCCAGATGGGTCATCCCGGCTTGAAATAGAGCTCATATATGCACTTCAGGATGGATCCAGACATTCCTCAGTCCATCAGCCTCTGCTGGAGTATAAATATTTATCAGCCATTTAACAGGCTCATTCCACAGCCAGCACCTTAAACTCCGGCCTGTTGTTTAGACACTCAGTGCAGTAGGAATATCAGTCCTCATTCGCTGTGGCGCTGCTTACTCTGAGTGACTCGAGTAGTATACAGCAGGCTTGGATGAGGAGAGCGATCTCTGTAGGAGGTAACTGTCAAGAACGGGTTATATAAGGGTAATGTACACATGTGTCAGGCGTAATTCAGACTATGGGGGCAAGCTTTGGCTTATAAACTGACATTAAATAATAAAAAAACTCATATTTTTAATGTGTCACAATGTTGGGGTGAAGAGTTTTAAGTCCAGGTTTGACAGCATCTTATATATATCCAACTTCAAGACACGTCCAATTGGCCAGATAGACTTGCTTTGGTGGTAAAATGGGACAAAAAGTACAGACAAATTTCAGGCAGCTTTTGCAACTATGCTAATGCACTTTTGTCTATTTTGTAGGGATAACAGTCAAGACATGTTTGGTGTATGAAGTTTGATTTTCTAGTTGTTGCACTATAGCTACAAAGCTAAAGCAAATAAGTAATGGAAGCATAAATATTAACAAATACCATTAGCATTATGCTAACTACATGCCAATGCACTTGCTTATGCTTGCACTTTGTTTTTGACATAATCTTATCTATAAACATTTCAGCATAGCTACACCAGTAGCAGCCATCTAGAGGCCTGGATCTTCTCCATGCTTTTGTCCATGTTCTTAGATCAAACTACACGCATCAGCAAAAAGAAGCTACAGTCCAGCTACAGTCCACTTACTTACTTACTTACTCCTTAACATTTCCAACTCCAAGCGGTTTAGCCGTCGCCTGTTCTTCTCTTTCTTCGAAACAGTTTGATTGACAGGGTCCGCACCAAGTACTTCCTGTATGTTAGACCTATGCTTTCTGTCAGAATTCACAGTTTGTAAAAGTGTTTCGGTACTAGTACAAGTGTTTCCTGTCTAGTAACATTCTTTTTACTTTTGCAATTCCATTTTTAATGTAATTCTTTCCATTTGTAAATTAGTTTTGTCGTTTTTGTAATTTTATTTTCTGAAATTTTTATTCGTTTGGCACTTAGTTAGGGGCAGTTGGGGGCTGGAGGTTAGGGAACCAGCCTTGTGACCGGGCGGTCGCCGGTTCGATTTCCTGAACTGACAGTAACGACTGAGGTGCCCTTGAGCAAGGCACCTAACCCCCAACTGCTCCCCGGGCGCCGTGGATAGGGCTGCCCACCGCTCCTGGTAAGTGTGCCCACTGCCCCCTAGTGTGTGTGTTCACTAGTGAGTGTGTTTGTGGGTGTTTCACTTCACGGATGGAATGAGGGTTTAAAATCTAAAAATCTAAAAATTCTTGGCCACCGCAGGCTCCTGGTGGTGTCCTGTGATAATCCATCCCATGCAGCTTGAATATTCTCATCTAGTTCCTGCTGAAGGCGGTAGGCGGAGTGACACCAGGCCTTCTGGACATGTGACAACAAACCATTCTTGGCCACAGTGCCTCCACACCACCAAGACAAAAAAGCAGGACTTATCACTGAAGATGACCCGCTGCCATTCTGAGTCACTCCATGACAGTCTTTGTTGAAGTGGTGATAAGGGAAGATGTGAAATGGTCTCCATGCATGTAGTCCTGCTTGGTGCAGCTGTCTGCCAATGGTGCTGGCACAAACAGGACAGCACCTGGAGCCATCACTGCTCACTGTATGTCTGCAATCGTGGCTGTTCCTTGCTTATCACCAAGTCTTGTTAATGTTGAGTGATTACTTCTAAATGACTTTATTTGTGCAGCTATTGTTTTAATGATGAGTGTATGTCATTCAGTGTGTATGTCATGAACTAAACTGTAATTACACTGTAAACATTTATAGATGCAGATTTCTAGAACAACATCTACTGGTTAGCTAACAGCTAATGTCCCAATCTACCCATATGGTCTGAATTCTGTAAAATGCCCCACAGCAAAATTGCCCATAACAACCCATACTTGCATTTGCAATATACTATTGCTGTGAATATGACTGTATTACATTAAGCACCATCATTCCGCACCACCAGAGTGTCCACCAGGGAAATCTGGCATGGGAGTGGCCACTTTAAATCTAGGCCATCCAACAATTGCTGGCCACGAGCACTAGGATGAGGATCACTGCTTTGGGATGTTTGACTCGCACCACATGGAGGACGCTTCCAAGAGCCACTTAGCAGGGTCAGCTTCCTGCGAGGACTGCTGGGAGTACTTCTTTTTCTGTGCTTGTAAAACTCAGTAGTGCCCATTCAGGAGAGGATTTCTCAGGGAGCGTAGTTTAAGCAGACATGATAGCATGGCTAACAGCTAGCAACATTAGCCTTTTCTGATTGATGTGCATCTTTAAGACTTTGAAGCTAACATCCAGGAGACGTGTAACTGGGTTTCTGTGTGAAAACTTGCAATAAAAGGTTAAAGAAATAGAAATAGTTTACATCCGTGTTCCTATTTGGTGGTAAGGCCTTCAGTTCAATAGTTCCTAGTTGTAGAAACTCTCCTTTGAGACAGTACTCATTTTTGGCTAGTGCCACTATACGAGATAGATAGATAGATTAGATAGATAGATAGATAGATAGATAGATAGATAGATAGATAGATAGATAGATAGATAGATAGATAGATAGATAGATAGATAATTTATTGATCCCACAGAGAAATTCAAAAATGGGATTCTTGTATTCTTGATTCTATGGGATTCTAGTAGCATGTTGATGCCAAAAGTCATGTTTTATTCACAGTTTGAATTTATACACTCTCAGTATTCACAATTGGTGATGTATCTAGAACTTCCAGAAGGGCAAGGGTGATATTTCCATTTCACAAACTTTTTTCCGTCCTACACATTGAATATCAAAGCCTTCTTTCCTTTGTCAGTTCCTAATGACGTAGGCTATTAACAAATGAGGCCTTCAGTCTCGTCCCCTAAGTCCTAACCAGTTCCTTGGCTCTATTGACCTAGATACCAATGCAAAAAAAAAAAGCTGTGCTACTACAATATTTTCTTAAACCAAATAAGTATAAAGATTCTGCCCGATAAAGACCACCGCTAACGCAGCTTCATGAAGGTCAAGACGTTTTTATGGCACGTTTCAGGTCCGTTTGGTAAGTAAAAGTCAGCAAATCTCTCGTTCTCAGGTGGCTCAGGTCACTGGGATGACCCATGTGTTTGGTCTTAGGGAGGGCGTGGTGACATCTGCTGGGCCGCAGCAACAAGGGCTTGCTTTTTAGCCATGATGTCATGACAGATGCGAGCAGTGGACTGAGAAATGTGTTCAGTCATTCATTTCCTTTTCCTCATTTGCTGACCCACTCTAAAAGAAGGTCGCTCAGATACTGTCTCTGGCCTGAGCCCATATCCCTGTTAGCGCACAATCACCTCCATTGACCTCCTTATATAAGCACCTCAGTTAGCCCAGTGATCTGTGCAGATATCTACCCTTAGGCTCCATTTTATCTTGGCTCTAGCATGCATACTTACGCCGGTTGGGGGTGTTGGTTAGGTGATCTTAGTAGTACTTAATAGAGGATGTGAATTATATATGTATGTAATACTTGGTTAACTGTTCAAGGTGCTAGTATACAAATCCGGGAATCTCTATTTGGCTATATGCCCACGCTAATAATTCAAGATAACAATTAAATGCTAATGTATTCATAACTGGAGTGTAAAATGTGATGCAAATAAGTGTATAATAATGAGAGTGCTTATATGTGAGTGTATCGGCTGGTGCTCTGGTGCTACTCTAGCTGACGTTACTTACTTCCATTAGCAGTGACTAACAGTCACTACACAATGTCATACTTGTTTACATCTGAATGCTGCAGGCAGACGAAAGGAGCAGTAGGTAAGAGTAATATACCTACATTATGTATAGTGCCATACATACATAGCACTATTACTATATTCCATGGTGGCACAGTGGGTAACGATGTTGACTCACAGCAAGAAGGGTTCAATTACTGGCTGGGGCTCTGGCTCCAGTGTTCTCTACCAGGCAAAAGACATGCACCCAGGTGAATTGAAGATGTTACCCATAGGTGTGAATTAATGTCCAAGTCTGTGTATCTGCCCCACAATGGACTGGTGGGCTGTTCAGGGTGTTTTCTGGGAATGAATGAATGAATGAATGAATGAATGACTGGCTTATAAATGGTTGTTCATTTTAGTAGGCTAAATAACTTCATGTTGTGAACATTAGCAATATCTTGTAGTGTATTTAATGCACTTTAGAAATTGGAATACTTTAGAGAATGGAATACTTAAAGGCAAATGGCACCTATATTCCCCAAATTCCACATTAATAAATTGTTTAATAGTATAAAAGGTTATTCTAAGGGTGTGAAATGCATTATTCTAGAGAAATGGCCACAGTGGTGATAGGAACCAGGTGTCTGAAGAGTATAATGTCTCTAAAAGCTCAGTCAAAAAACATTAATACGCAAAGAGAATGCATTCTGATATCTGAGACGCAGTTTACAATAGTTTTGTGATGTTGTTTTGGCTAAAAGTTGTTTAAATTCACTCAACATAAATTCATACAACATACATACACTCATCCTCAAAAAGAATAGTAACCAGAAAAGCACCAGGAGGAATCAACCGACAGGTTAGGATAACGGACATTCAGTGAGCAGTGATCCCCTCCATGAGTCATCCTGTTACTGCCAGCACCATTGGCAGACGGCTGCACCATGCGGGACTACATGCACCATTAAGATGACTCACTTAACACCACGTCAGCGTTGCCAAAGTCTACAGAGGTTTTGTGCTAGACTGTTATAGAGTGGCTCAGAATGGCAGCGTGTCATCTTCAGTGACGAGTCCCAGTTCTGTCTTTGTGGAGATGACCAACGAATCCGTGTGTGGAGGCACTGTGGTCAGCGCCAAGATAAACAGTTTGTTGTCACGAGTCATATGTCCAGAAGACCTGGTGTCATTCTACTTTCCACCAATTTCGCACCATCTGTAGGAACTGTGCGAATATTCAGACTGCATGGGATGCAGTTGGGAACCTCTACCACTCCATGTCGAGAAGCATGTCCGAGTGAATATCAGAATTTAGAAAACACGCGTAGGTCCACAAGTGGTTTTTACACAGTAAATGACTGGTTCTATTTGTGTTATGGACCTACCTGGCCGATACACACGCCAACATGTGAGCAAGGCGAGCACTGGCATTTCTTTTGTTCCACCTCAAGCACTGGTCAAGTGTAATGGTTTGCATGATAATGAAAATGTGCTAACTAGCTAATCAAATCAGGACCAGGATGTGGGATTGGGCTTTACACCACGCTTGTATATCCTATAGGGTTAAAAACCATATAATCAGTCTATCAGATACTATCAGAATTGACAATATATAGACACTAATAGATACTGTGTCTCAGAAACTCCACACAGTTTAGGGGATGTTGGGAGATGGTTTAAGCAGGCAGTTAGCGCGATGCTAATTATAAGTACTCTATACTGCGTTCACCTGAAGCTCATAATGGAATTTCCCACTTCCGACTATGAAAAATCAAAGTAAACACCTCCCCAGACCCCAGCCAGCTGGGAATTCCTGGGAATAAAGTCAGGAAGGTGTTCTCAACTCTGCGAGCTTATCAGCATGGCTGCTTGTACAGTCCAGAGAAACATAGAACTCTTTCATTACTGTGGAATGAAATTTGCTGTGACTCAAAATATAGATATATCTATGTGTATAGATACATGAATAATTCTAACACTGACCACCAAGCTCAGAGACCACAGCTTGAGAAGATAACTTAACACATCGGTACTGTTAGGTGGCCAGCTCATCGCTAATAATACTCACTTTCATAGCGCGTCCATGTTTTTCCACTCGGTAGCTTAAATGCACGGAGGTCGAAAATGACACAATTGTTCCCACGTCCGAGCCAAGACGAACACGGCTTTTGCTTACATTACTTGAGCCTCGTAACTAAAACAAATGACGTAAACCTCAGACGCCAAAGATTTAATGGCTGATCGACTACTTTCAGCGCAAAGAGGGAAAGTGAAAATCAGATTTTCAGAAGTAATGGGGCGTCAGGTTTGAGTCTGACTTCCCGCTAGTTACCTCAAGCCTAATGAGGTTCCAGGGCCTTGAAGGCTGTCACACGCTCTTTCGGCACATTTACGGTGATTTTTACAGTGGCCTCCCCCACCTCAGGCATTCAGAGACCCCCTGGAGTGACATACACCAAATTAGCCCTCTGAATATCCGTTCCCTGGCCTGCCACCTCATGAGGGAAGTGATTTTCCCTACTTTGGTGGAGGTGTGGAGAGAATGGAAGCTATTTTACCTCAGACAAGGAACCGGGGCTTTCAGCTTTTAAGAGGCCTCCCGACCATCAGAACTGTGCAGCTCCAGCAGTATGCGCCTGCCATTTTTCTATTGCTCTTAAAGGAGGACTAGCATTTTTTTTACTCCGATCTGCTACATCTGTTGTGTAAAGTTGATTGCCACAGACAATAATTACCCTGAACTTAGAAAAGAGCAGAAACGCTTTGACTCGAAACACATGTAGAATCATTGGGAAGATGGTGTAACTTTCCATTGCTAGCTGGAACAATGCTGCCTGAATGTCCTTCCACATGATCTTATGATCTTCTTCATATTTATAACCTTAAATATGACCAGATCTTCATTTAACTCACAAGTATGACCATTTGTGTGAACCTCTGCGTTCAGGAACTGGTGTGACCCTCTTGAGCAGCAATAACATCAGCCTGATGTTAGGTTCCTGTAACTGTTGATCAGCCCTGCACCTTGACATGGAGGAATCTGGTCCCATTCCTTCCTACAGAACTGCTTCAGCTGTGTTGATAAGCTTTTCATCCAAGAATGTTCTTCTTTAGCTTCTTTTTTAACAGTTCTTATTGAATTAAAGTCTGGACTTTGACTCTAAACTGCACCATGTCTATTGCTGTAACTATTCATCATAGACTAAACAGGCAGTCTGCGACTTTTTAGGGTGGTCTTAATGCAGGATGTTCTTTCTGTTGACCTTCAGTGATGGGTGTCCTGATATGCTTGCATTGAATTGGTCAAATCAAGTCGAGTCAAATTATGTCAATCAGAATCTTCGAATGGGTGAGCAGGATGAAAGTAAGGCTTCCTCACAGCACAGGACAAGAAAATGGTTCATGGTAAACAAACTGGTCAGTAGGAATGCAGTGGCACTCAGCCGAGGCAGGTAAAGCAAAGGCAGCTGAGAGCACAGGATGGGCAGTAGCTCTGGAGCAGACCACAGAGTGTGGGCAGAGGCTCAGCTCTGAACAAAGAAAAACACACAGACAATTAGTTCTAACAGCTGGCAGGGAAACCATTTACCCAAGGCTGGACTGAATTACTTGATGTATTCCAGAATTCATAGCCCTACCAAAATATGACAAGCTGTTGTGGTCCAATAGTAGCAAAACATCCCCAAAGCATGATACTGGTACCACCATGTTTTACTGACGGGGTGAAGTTGGAATGCCGTGTTGAGCTTTGCCAAATATCTCTCATTTAAGCCATAAAGACCCATTCCTGTCTTATGCAGCCACATAGTTTAAGATTTATTTGTCATTTGCACAACATGTCAGGGCATTCATGCATTGACATGCTTGTGGTGAGGTTTAGGTTGATACTCTACAGCAGGGAAACATTATATACATCCTAAAGATACTAAAATAAAGTGATATAAAAGAGAGATATTAAATAAATACAAAATACATAAAATACACACAATACAGAACATACAAGGACAGGAGGGGTCTGTAGAAATTCACTGATATGTACATTTATTGGATGAGAATAAGCTTGTCCAATAATATATATATATATATATGTATATATAATATATATATATATATATATATATATATATATATATATATATATATATATATATATATATATATGTATGTATGAAATAAATATGTATATATGTCTGTTGTTTAAAGTGACTCAGTGATATTGTCCATAGCGGTGGCATAATAATAATAATCAAGTGTCCGAGTGCAGTGGTATTGGTGGTGTAGGTGGTATTGGTGGTAATGGTGGTACTGGTGGTGTTGGTAAAAGGCTCACAGCTTGTTCAGGAACCTGATGCCTTGTGGGTAAAAACTGTTCATTAGCCAGTTTGTTCTGGCCTGGATTCTGCGGTACCTCCTGCCTGTAGGGCAAACAGGCCATGCGCTGGGTGGCTACAGTCCAACCGGATCTTCTGGATTATCCTCAGGCAGCGGGACTGGTAAATGTCCTGTAGGTCTGGAAGTTTGCTGCCTATGATGGACTCCGCTGTCCTCACCACGCTCTTCAGGCCATAGACAGTACAGCTGCTGTACCAGACAGTGATGCAGGCCGTGAGGATGCTCTCTATGGTGCATCTGTAGAAGTTGGTGAGGATGTCAGGAGGCAGACCAAACCTCCTGAGCTTTCACAGGAAGAAGAGGCGCTGATGGGCAGACCTCACTGCTTTGTTGGTGTGGAGTGCCCAGGTGAGGTCATTGGTGAGGTTTCTGTCGTGGTCCAATAGCAACAAAACCAAAGCATGATGCCACCGCCATGTTTCACAGTTGGGATGAGGTTCTTATGATGGATTGCTTTGTCAGCTTTGCCAGATATCTCCCCTTTATACCATAGAGACCAATTTTTGCCTTATGCATCCCCATATCCGCATTTCAGTATGTTCTCTGGCTCCTCTAGGTGGTCTTTAGGAAATTTAAAACAGGCAGATTAGTGTTTTTTCTTGGAGAGTGGTGCTGTTCATTCCATATACACTGGTATTGTTCAGTGTTTGCATGATTATGGCTTTATCACCATTGACATTAGTAACTGCGAGAGAGGCCTGTAGATGCTAAGATGTTACCTTGGGGTTCTTTGTGATCTCCCTGAATATTAAACGCCTTGGAGTCATTTTCACTGAATGATCACTCCAGAGAAGCATAACAGTGGTGTTGAATTTTCTCCATTTGCACAGTA
The DNA here is from genome assembly GCA_024036415.1 of Prochilodus magdalenae. Taxonomy (NCBI): domain Eukaryota; kingdom Metazoa; phylum Chordata; class Actinopteri; order Characiformes; family Prochilodontidae; genus Prochilodus; species Prochilodus magdalenae. Next base: position 149,197 of record JAMWET010005361.1, on the reverse strand, counting down.
TGTGCCTGACGGTGGAAAAGTGAAGTCCAAACTCTTCAGAAATTGTTTAGAAACTGTATATGTTCCAGAACAAATATTTTTTCTCATCTGATTGAGACATGGCATGCAATCGCAAATGTGTGCGCTAAAGACCAGACTTTGATGGCTAAGGCTGATGTTTCTTACTGTAAATAGAGTAAAGTCAGCCACACTCAGACACACTGATCGTCATCCAGATGATTGAACCTCCTGATCTTTCTAGAGGTTCACATGCTCTCGCCAACAAAGATATTTAAGGTTGGATCATTTTGTTCAATAAATAGATGAAAAACATCATAACTGTTTCTTTAAATGGGTTCTTTTATCTGTTGTTATGATGTTACTGAGGGTCTGATCTGATTTAAGTCACAGTTATGTGGAAATTCATAAAATAGTTGCACCCAGAAGAAATCAACCCACAGGAAAGAATCTTGGTGAGTAGGTTTGACGTTGTGAGACATTACAATGATACAGGTTTCACGCTCGGCTGATGTAGGCAAGGACTGGCTTTATCACTGTTCCTGACTGACCCAACAGCCACGACTGAGGACACTCAGAGAGCAGTGATGCATGTGGTGTATATTATCATAGCACATTGTTGGCGGCAGTGGACAGAAGAAGGCACGCACCAGTGACATGAAGGATCTGGAAGACCTACACAAACCACAGAGAGAGAAAACCAACACATGGTCCGACATGTGTGGAGTGACCTAACAGCCACAATGGTGGACATTCAATGACTAGTGATGTCCTCCATGTGTCTTCATAGGTAAACAACTGCACCACACAGGACTACATGCACACATACCGTTACAACGACTGTCCTTAACACCACGTCAACATCGGCAAAGACTGCAATGGCATTGTACCTGACTGTATCGCTTTTGTCTTGGAGAAGACGACCAACAAATCCATGTGGTCAGCTCCATGATGGTTTGTTGTCTCGCGTCACATGTCCAGAAGATCTGGTATCACTTCACTTCCATCCCTACCGCACAATTTGGAACTGTGTGAGGATATTCAAGCTGCCACCAGGGGCACCATTAGGAACCCCTACCACTCGTTTGCATGGGCAAACATAGGCGGCCCGATGCCATACTGAGAGACACTCTTTCTGTATGTGTAGCTCAATAAATATTGTAAATATCAGTTTAAATTTATCATAACCTTTATCTTCCTTCCCAGTAGAACTGCAAGCCCACACTTGCTTGTGCAACTATTCTTTTTGATGATGAGTAGATTTTAGGTCATAATTATTTAGAGGTTCACAGAATGATACAGGGTAACACCATTTCTGTTTTTTTTTTTTTCGTTTGTCATATAATCGGTTTATATTATATGTTGATAAATGGACAACGGAAAATTTAACCTGGATTAAAATCAAGCTATATTCATGTATGTTAAAGTGTTTTTTCTACTCTTCCTTTTTGCGACAGGAAAGAAATACACTAGCTAGACTTTCAGTTAGGAATAATGAAGCGGAATATAACAGCTATAAGCGCTCATGGCTATGATGTGTGTAATAATAGATACGTGATGAATTTCCTTTGTCTCCTTAGTTGTTTTTCCCTATTTCCTTTATTTCCTGTTGCTCTGTGGTCTTCAGTCTGTCTGTAATTATTTGGTTCATGTGGATTATTTGGTTCATGTGGAACTGAGCATGGCGGGAACCATGTGGTTCCAGTCTGAAACGCATTACGCACACTACTTTGTACGGAAAGTAATTGGTGTTGTGTCGTTTAATCAACTGTATAACCTCATTAACCGGGAGCAGATGCAAATTCTCCTGATATTTGACATGCGATTAGTCCTTCTGCAAGTTTAGCCTAAATTGCATCATAATCTTTGTTTTTCTTACATATTATGTATTCATAATTAGTGACTGCGACACACTATTGTTGTTCACTTCTTCTTCTTGGTACACATATTGTGTCTGCTAATTTGTAGCGCAGTTGTCAAGATATTGACACTGTTCCAACTCCAGGATCATTCCATGATCAGGAATGGTGCGCTTGTGTATAGGTTTTTGATCCAGCGTACAGCTTTCATACAATCCGACAATTCTGACGTTTTTCCCACTAAGAATGAAAGGGTTGGAAAAGTACACGCCCATCCACTTCACATACACTATGGTGATCCAACCCACACTTGTTTGTTTGTCTATGTTCCCCCATCATTCATTGCTCCCTACAAATTCCTTCCTCGTCTGTTTTCTTCCCAACGAGTCAAATTCTTTTTCAGCTCCTTTCAAACCCTATTGTTTCCATTAACCTACAACCGCCAAACAGCATGCACTCATTTAGGGCACGACTCTAATCCACAGGCATACTGACCCGCACTCCTCTATGTGTTGTTTATGCTTCCCTCATTTCCCTTATTCATTTTACCAACACCTTAGACCAGAATCTAGACTAACTGACTAACAACAAGGTTAAGCTGCCCAACCAATTCTCTTCAGGGAACACACCTCTCTAGTTTGCTTTCAGTATTACTGTAGACGCTTTTAATATAGCAGCTGAAATTTTTTACTACACTACCATCTCTGTCCATCTCTGAAGGGCTGTGCTTTCAGATGGATGTATGTAAATGAGATATAGCCTGGTTAATTAGCATTTGTTGGTGGAACGAACTTTAAGTAAGGTTAGGCTAAACAGGAACCGTTTTCAAATAACTTCCTCTCCAGTTCTCTGCTTCAAAGGGTCTAGAGAAACAATACTTCACATAACTCTAAAAAAAAATGGATGGAGCCAAACTGCTGTATGCTGAGTGGATGATGGTAAACTGTTGCATGCTAAATGGGTGATGCTAAACTGCTGTAGGCTATATGGGTGATGGTAAACTGCTGTAGGCTATATGGGTGATGGTAAACTGATGTAGGCTATATGGGTGAAAGTAAACTGCTGTAGGCTATATGGGTGAAAGTAAACTGCTGTAGGCTATATGGGTGAAAGTAAACTGCTGTAGGCTACATGGGTGATGGTAAACTGCTGTAGGCTATATGGGTGATGCTAAACTGCTGTAGGCTATATGGGTGAAAGTAAACTGCTGTAGGCTATATGGGTGAAAGTAAACTGCTGTAGGTTATATGGGTGATGGTAAACTGCTGTAGGCTATATGGGTGAAAGTAAACTGCTGTAGGCTATATGGGTGAAAGTAAACTGCTGTAGGCTATATGGGTGAAGGTAAACCGCTGTAGGCTATATGGGTGATGGTAAACTGCTGTAGGCTATATGGGTGATGGTAAACTGCTGTAGGCTATATGGGTGAAGATAAACTGCTGTAGGCTATATGGGTGATGGTAAACCGCTGTAGGCTATATGGGTGATGGTAAACTGCTGTAGGCTATATGGGTGAAGATAAACTGCTGTAGGCTATATGGGTGATGGTAAACTGCTGTAGGCTATATGGGTGAAGGTAAACTGCTGTAGGCTATATGGGTGAAGATAAACTGCTGTAGGCTATATGGGTGAAGGTAAACTGCTGTAGGCTATATGGGTGAAGGTAAACCGCTGTAGGCTATATGGGTGATGGTAAACTGCTGTAGGCTATATGGGTGAAGATAAACTGCTGTAGGCTATATGGGTGAAGATAAACTGCTGTAGGCTATATGGGTGATGGTAAACTGCTGTAGCCTATATGGGTGAAGGTAAACTGCTGCAGCCCATATGGGTGAAGGTAAACTGATGTAGCCTAGATGGGTGAAGGGAACTGCTGTAGGCTATATGGGTGAAGGTAAACTGCAGTAGGCTAAATGGGTGAAGGTAAACTGCAGTAGGCTATATGGGTGAAGGTAAACTGCAGTAGGCTATATGGGTGAAGGTAAACTGCAGTAGGCTATATGGGTGAAAGTAAACTGCTGCAGCCTATATGGGTGAAGGTAAACTGCTGCAGCCCATATGGGTGAAGGGAACTGCTGTAGGCTATATGGGTGAAGGTAAACTGATGTAGCCTAGATGGGTGAAGGGAACTGCTGTAGGCTATATGGGTGAAGGTAAACTGCAGTAGGCTAAATGGGTGAAGGTAAACTGCTGTAGGCTATATGGGTGAAGGTAAACTGCAGTAGGCTATATGGGTGATGGTAAACTGCTGTAGGCTATATGGGTGAAGGTAAACTGCAGTAGGCTATATGGGTGAAGGTAAACTGCTGCAGCCTATATGGGTGAAGGTAAACTGCTGCAGCCTATATGGGTGAAGGTAAACTGATGTAGCCTAGATGGGTGAAGGGAACTGCTGTAGGCTAAATGGGTGAGGGTAAACTGCAGTAGGCTAAATGGGTGAAGGTAAACTGCAGTAGGCTATATGGGTGAAGGTAAACTGCTGCAGCCTATATGGGTGAAGGTAAACTGCTGCAGCCTATATGGGTGAAGGTAAACTGCTGTAGCCTAGATGGGTGAAGGGAACTGCTGTAGGCTGAATGGGTGATGATAAACTGCCGTGGGGTGAATGGGTGGGACTAACCTGATGTAGCCTGAATGAGTGAGATTTAAATGATGCAGGCTGAAAGGTCTCGTTAATCTAAATGGAACAGGTTAACAGTTATAGGCTGAATGGGCATAGCTAAAGTCCTGTAGCCTGAAAGTGTGGTTCTAACCAACTTGTTGGGAGATGTGTGGTGGTAAATCAATAAGGCAAAACAGCTTTGCTTGGAATGTATAGAGTTAAACTGCTGTAGGCTGAATGAGTTATGTGTTTGTGGTTGTGACATCACACTGTAAACGTGAATTGGGCTAGTTTTGAACCTGTATGTTTTTAACAATGTTTAGGTTTTGGAAAACATGATTTGCATATCATGGGCCCTTTAAAACATTGCTGCTATGTTCTTCCATGTCGAGTGCTCTCGCGTGACGCCTTTGTGTTTGAAATAACCACATTCGTTAAGGCCTCGTATGTCCAATGCCATGCCTGCTCCTCTATAATTAGGCCTGAAGCATTTCCAAAATCACCGCCAGTTAACTGAAGAGCATGTCTGCCTCAACCAGCTTCATGAATGACTCCTGGGAGTATGCTTTTACAAGTTGGGGAGAGCTGTTTCCCCCCGGGAAGCGAGCATGAATAAAGTATGTCTCTTATTAATGAAACATGATCAGTTTTATGTGTCCATCTTCTATAATTGTACATGACAGACGATATAAAATACAGTGTAAAGGCCAGAGTTCTCCATCATTCCTCAAAGAAACATCTTCGTGTCCATTTCTGTCTTGGCCTTTAGTTTCAGTGCTTATGCGTGGAGCCAGATGGAATCTATAATCCTGATTTATCAACACAGATCCACAACAAATGAACATCAAAAGCAGAGGTTTTATCATGCATTTTATTAGGAAGCACACATGCTTATTATAATGGTAGGATATCAACTACAGTCTCTGTAGAGGGAAGTGTCGATGCTCTAAAGCCGCTGCAGATGTGGCTATTTTCTTTATTAACATTTTAATGCCACGTTTCTGCTGTTAAAGCTTCTTTTTTTTATAAGGAATAAATAGTTGCGGTGTTATTATTCAAAAGCCTTTGATGTTAAATGACTAAAACCGGCTTCCAGATATACTTGTATATGATGAAACAGTAAATACATCATTTAAAGCCAATAAAGCCCATACAATAACTCACTGGTAGCTTAAAGCTTAAAAAAAAAACGAGTCCGGCAAATGGAGTCACAGTGTGTCCTGAGTTTGCTTTTTTGACTTTAGGACTACAGCTACAAATTAATAAAGCCAGCAATAGAGGCTTGTTTATTGATCACTTCTGTTGGGCCTAGGGTGTGGTTATGGGGTTTCTAACACTGTATGAAACTCTATTATCTATAAACATGGACTAAAGTACATTAGCTTTTCTGAAAACGGGAGCAACATCTTGAACATCTTAACAGCATATCGTCACTGTCCAATGAAAAACAAGTATCTCCAAAATGGCAACTTTACAGAAGAGGCCAAAAATCGAATTTAATTTTAATGCAAGTCTATGGAACCAGACATCTTTCCAAGCAGTTTTGGGTCATTTCTGTTGGTCCATTCATCGTGAGATTCTCACTCAGTGTAAACAGCAGCTGGTGGGTTCAAATGATGCATAAAAGTAAAAATGGACAAAAGTGGAGATACATGTTTTTCATTGTGACAGTGACGATATCATACTGTGTCATTCATTTATGTATCTTCTAAGCCACTTATCCTTCTGGGGTGAAGGAGTGGTTGCTGGAGCCTGTCCCAGTGTTCATTCAGCACAAGGCAGGAAATCCTGGAAAGGCCTCCAGTCCATCTGAGGGCAGACACATGGACAACATGCAAACTCCACACAGAAGGAGTCATCGGATGTCCAAGCCGGGAATTGAACGCTTGCCGTATAGCAACAGGGCTAACCACTGTGCACCATGCTCATGTGTATTGTCCATGTTTGGGTTAGGGGAAATGTGTATACCCTTGATTTTGTTGCCTGCGCTTATATTACACACTATACTGCGGAAAGTATTCACACACCTATCCATATAATTGATTTCAGGTGTTCGGATCACCTACATGGCCACAGGGGTTTAAAACTGAGCAGCTGGACATGCAGCCTGCTTCTGCAGATATCAGTGAAAGGATGAGTCACTCTCAGGAGCTCAGTGAATTCCAGCGTGGTAACGTGATAGGATGCCACCTGAGCAACAAATCCAGTTTTGAAATTTCCTCACTACTAAATATCCCACAGTCGACTGTCCAAGATAGTGGAAACCGAATGACAGCAACTCAGCCACAATGTATAGTGACAGAGCGGGGTCAACGGATGCTGAGGTGCATGGTGTGCAGAGGTCACCAACTCGCTCGAGTCAATCGCTACAGACCTCCAAACTTCATGTGGCCTTCAGACTAGCTCAAGAACAGTGTGTAGGGGTTGAAATGCAAAGTGTCATAATGCAGTGGTGTAAAGCGCTGCCACTCTACTTGTGCAGTGGAGGCATGTTCTCTAGAGTGACCCACCATGCATCTCCATCTGGCAATCCAATGGACAAGTCTGGGTTTGCCAGGAGAACGGTACTTGTCTGACTGCATTGTGCTGAGTGCCATGTGATCCTAAACCTTGTGGAAAGCCTTCCCAGAAGAGTGGAAGCTGATATCGCTGCAAAGTGTGGGCTGACATCATATTAAACCCTATGGTTTAAGAACTGGATGTCACTCAAGTTCATATGTGTGTGAAGGCAGACGAGCGAATACCATTGGTAATATAGTGTAGGTCTGGTTAAGGGTTACGATTATCTACTGGTTTCTATGAGTGACTTTAACAGGGGTGGCCAATAGGCACTTGACCCTAGTGACCTTTGCTGACCTCTGCAAGTCCAAGCAGCCATATTCTCTTCAGACTTGCCTGGACCTGATACTGGTGGTCAGTAAAACATTACGTCAATGCTTGAGACTTATCATCCTAATGTAAGCAGCCAGCAATATACGTAGTCATTCATTAGTGGATATATGGTGCTTTGCTTGAATGTCTGTTAAAATCTAAAACAAATGAATGATATTAATGTATCTATATTAATGTATATTGAGTCGTGATGTAGCTAGTCTAGTCTCTTGTGTTTTCAAAGCTTGACTACTGCGTCTCACACCTGGCTATCAGGCCCTTGAAACAGATCCAGAATGCAGGAGCTTGGCTTGTCTTCAATCTTCTGTAGCTGCCTGAATCAGATTTACACCCATCAGCCATATCATTAAAACCACCTCAGTGTATCTACACTCACCAGTTTATCAGCTCCACTCACCACATAGGAGCACCTTGTAGTTCTTCAAGTACAGACTGTAGTCCATCTGTTTCTCTGTACACTCTTTTATCCCCCCTTACCTTACCCTGTTCTTTTGGTTGGTGCACTATTGTCAGTCCAGCAGTGACACTGAGGTGGTAAACTCACCTGCTGATCCACTCACACCTGCACAGCACACACCACCACCACGTCAGTGTCACTGCAGTGCCTGGAATGATCCACCACACACAATATCTGCTCTGTGGTGGTCCTGTGGGGGTCCTGACCACTGAAAAAAGGTGATAAGGGCTTAGCAAGGTATGCAAAGAAACAGATGGACTACAGTCTGTAATAATAGTCTGTATAACTACAAGGTGCACCTGTGTGGTAAAGAGTGTAGATACATAAAGTGTTTGTGGCTAATGTGGGGTGATTTTGGCATGTAGTTAAATCACTATAAATGTAATTAGGCTAAATCATTACATCATCATTACAATCATTACATCATCATTACAATCATTACATCATTATTACAATCATTGCATTATTATTACAATCATTACATCATCATTACTATCATTACATCATCATTACTATCATTACATCATCATTACAATCATTACATCACCATTACAATCATTACATCATCATTACTATCATTACATCATCATTACTATCATTACATCATCATGGATTCCCAGACAGTTTTTAAGCTGTTGTGGACCATTGCCATGGTATCCCATCTAGCTGCCGGCAGTTGCTACACTGAAGTATGAGGGCTATTCTTTGTGACATTATTTATGAAAGTTAAATCAGAATTTACTGCTAATTAATTGACATGTTTGAAATCCGAACATGTGATCCATCCCACAAGTGCACTATTCATATATAGCTGTACAATCCTGCAAAGTTTTGTGGTTCTAGATAAAAAGTTACATAGGAATTTTAGAATTACAAAACAAGTTACATGCATGAAAATAATAAAAATATTAATGTAACAAAGGTTAATCATCTTTTATTACCACATCACATTAAATTCCTCATTATTAAATATGCTGTAAATTTACTTGATTGGTTTATTCTTTTTAACTACATTGCTGTTATCCAATAGATATTCTTAGATTTTCTATTTACAAACAGCTGCTTTCAAGATATTGACACCATTCCAACTCTAAAATGTTTATTCTGTGCTTGTATACAGCTTTTTTATCCAGCATACGTTTTTTACAAAATCCTCTGGAAACGTACACCTTTATCTACTCTACCTTCTGCTTGACAGACAGACACTATTCCACATACAGACCCCTGAGCCCAAATTCAATGTTGGTCCGACCCATAAGTGCCTGTGTGTCCCCCCCTCCCATCAATCTCTTTCCCATTCAGTTTAGGACCCCATTTATTTTTGGCCCTACACAAACTCTATTGTTTCCTTTCCACGCTGGCCACCAAACTGCATGTACTCATTCAGGGTACATCCTTAAACTCCCTCAAATGTCTCTCTGAGTCCTATAGACACCCATTCATTATTAGCAACACCTTAGCCAGCAACAGGCTTACACTCCACAATCACAATTGTATTGTCTGCAGGAAATGCATTTTTCTAGTTTTATTATAATTTGTTGGAAAACAATTAGATAAATGTTCAATCTGTGGAGGTAAATATATAATATATAAGCCGTATATAGCTACAAGTAGTATATGGCTATGAAAAACAAAACATATAAAATTAATATATTCGCTATATATGGTAGTAACCTGTATCGTGTAAGGAATGGTAGCTCTAAAGATGTTATATGTAGTTGTGCTAGTTTCAATGCTGAAACAATGCCATTATTTTCTGACCCTTACAGACAGGTTTCCTTTCCAACCCCTATATTCCTGTATAGCCTTTAGAGTAACTGTGGGTTAAAGGGAAACTGGCTTTGGATGCCATTGTTGCCAGAATAATTCCAACTATTTACACCTTTATTTTGGACGTTTCTATTTTAGCTGTGGGGACAGTTGGACCACCTCTTAGAGGCCACAGCTATGTGCGCCACAGCTGAACGAAAACTGCTGATTAAAACCCCCGACTGAACAACACCAAGTCTCCCGGCTTCAGATGATATATGACGGGCTGAGTCGCCATGATGTCAAACACCAACAACAACAGTGTAGAAAGTGACTGATTATTCATAGACAGGTTTATTTATAGTCAAGACTCCTGAAGGTGATGTCAGCTCAAGGGAGAGCTCTTAGAGTGGGCGCTAACCTTAGAGGAAACACAATGAATGCTGAAGGGTTCTTTAGGAAAGGAAATGGTTATATATAGAACTGCACTTAGCCTATTATTTCCATGTAGCCCCTCAGCTGAGACACGGTTGGTGCCTAAAGTTCGCTTCTTTGGTTTTAGCATTGGAACTATAAAGGCTAAAGGGGCTAAGAGATGAAACCTGATAGCCCCACAATGAGCAGGGTGCTAACTGCATGCCTAAACCATCACACACTTGCCTCAAATGGAGAAACGTAAACAGACCCTCAAGATGGCTGCTACTGTTCTTAGCTATGCTAATGTACCTTAGTTCATGTTTATAGGCTGAATAATACAGTGATGGAAACAACACAATGTCAGTCTGTTAGAGATTACTGATCAACCCCACACAGTCTGAGCAAGTTTGTAATGATTTAGTTAGCACTATGCTACATATACATATGCTACATATGTAGCATATGTATATGTAGCATAGTGCTAAGTGCTAAGTGTTCAGACACCAAACGTGTCTTAGCTGATCCATGACATTAAGTAATGACAGGGAAGCTTTGGCTTTTGCTCTTCCATTTGCAAAGTTTTATAAGTTTGTTAAGTAATAACTTCTATAGCCCTACTGGAGTCGAACTGGTTTACCAGAGGAGGTCTAGTCAAAGTACAAAAAATAGGAGGGGTCTGGAACCTAATCTTAACCTCACGGATGCCCTTAATGTCTCGAAATCCCGGCCTGTGAAAAAGCCAGGATTAGGGCTGCTATGGCATGTGTTTTGTCAGTCAGCCAACGCTGGAGTGGTTTAAAAAACAAGGTATGGGACCCCCAGAATGCCAGGGGGTATTTCCCACACTCAGTCTACTAATGTAATTTGTGTGTGATTTGACTGGCCAATTCCGGATAAAGAACCTATGTAATTTCCCCAAACAGCCCGGATCCAAACATCATCCTGCAGACATTTACCTCAGCACTCACTGCCTGGCACCACACCTCCCAATCACAACAGCGCATTGTGCGGCTAAACGGTACACACCCCCACAAACACATAATATACGGTCTACTCTCTTATGACACTGCTAGAATTCTGTCCAAAGGTGGTGCTGTTCAGGTTGTCTGAACAAGGATATCACAACCTCAGTATGAAGTAAAGTTGGCATATGGTGTTATGACTACCACATAGCAAAATTCCATGGAGCTGCATTCACAACCTAATGGAACTTAGGAAGAATTCTCCGAGGCTGTGACAGTACTGGCAATGTTGTCACTATGTTGTCACAACCTCCTAGAATGTGGTTAGATAACATCATCACAACATTCTGAGGATTTACATTTCAACATTGTGACAGCATTATGGGCACCAAAACAATGAGTCACAATGCTGTCACAGTGTAGCTGTATTTTCTGGGCAGGCACCAAGAGGTGAAACTGACATTGTGGGGAGATACAGGACTACAGCCCTTAACACCAAGTCAGCGTCACCAAAGACTGCAATGGTGTGGTGCCAGACTGTCATGGAGTGACTCAGAATGGCAGTGGGTCATCTCCAATGATGAGTCCCGCTTTGTCTTGGGGGAGACGACCAATGAATTCGTGTGTGGAGGCACCATGGTGGGCGTCAAGATGAACGTTTTGTCCAGAAGGCCTGGTAACACTCCACCTCCACCCCCAGAATGCCAGTGGGTATTTCCCACACAATTATAAACAACCACAAACATGGGTAAAAACAACCCTTTAAATTATAGTTTTGTCATATTCAGTTCTTACTATCTTCATTAATGCATTGGGTTTGAATAAATCATAACACAACCCCAGTACACACCTATGGTCTTTTTGCTTATCTTTTATGGGAGCACAATTTAAACTAATATGGTAGAAGGTAATAATATAACATAATAATAATATAATAATATAACATTTTAACAATAATATAACAAATACACATAATAAAATATAATAAGCTGATCATATGAGACGTACTTCCACAACTTTCCACAGTGTTAAATTAAAACTCAGTGTTAAATACAGGACTGTAGGTGTTTGGGCAGCTCAGTCAGACCTCTGCTGGGTATATAAGAGGTTCAGATCTTTCTCCTGCTCGCTCCTCCTTTCCAGACCCATCTAAAAGCAGCACGAGGAGCTTTCAAACGCATTTGCGCGAGCCTGCCCTCCTCCTCCTCCACTTTCCCCAGGAGCGAACAGCCGCTGCGTGCACGTGGACGGACTTGGTCTCATAGCAGTTCATACATATACTGCGGGCTCTTTCTCGCTCAGGTGGATCTTATTTCTATTGTTACCCATTTTTATTTTTCCCAAGCAGCGTTTTTCCCAGCCTGTGGTGGATACTTTCCTGAGTGGAATATTATCATGCTAGAGGAGTCACTCTCTTGGGGCCATAGAAGCTTCAGAATGGTCTGCTGAGGAAATGTGCACCAGACAAGGGACTGATGACTCTCAGAGGTATGATATTATATTTATAATAGCTTTAATGAGTTTAAATTAAACAGTATATACAAAGTAAATAATAATATTTTTAAATTATTATTATTATTATTATTATTATTATTACTGCGCAAAATCCATGACTATTATGACTGTTCCGTGTGGACATTACGTTCCACCTTAAATGGTGCAGTAGTAACTGCCATAGCATTTAAGGTGGAACGGAAAGTTCGAAGGAAGCACCTAACTGTACAGCTTTGTCTCACTGACAGCGTCTGAAGCCGAGATGATGCGCGTGCGCATGCGCTTGGCGGCGCTCTCGCTACTCCTGCTGCTACTGCTCCAGCGCGCCCCATGCAGCTCCGCCTCCGCGTGCCCGAGACCGTGCGCGTGCCCGCGCCCCAACGAGCTACACTGCACTTTCCGCTCCCTCCGGGCCCTGCCCACCCCTATCCCCGCCAACGCGCAGCGCGTCAACCTCGGGTAAGAGCGCCCCCCGTGGCCACCTCACCAACTTTCCCGCACCTGCACGAGGGGCTTCCACGCCATGTGTCCACACACCTGCCGTATAGCTCTACCATAGTGTGCAGTTATAGACTGCAGCCCACCTGTTGTTGCATAATTCACCACCCCCTTTTACAACTCTGTAGAAGTCGCTGGTTCTGTGTCTAATGATGAAGGGCTACTTCACCGGTTCTGAACAGATTCCACATGTGCTGGTGGTTCCTTAAACCAATGACTGAGATAGCTAGTGTTTCTACAGTACCTAGAGCATTAGTGAGGTCAGGTACTGATGATGGTTGGTTAGTTCTGGAACTCCAGTTTATCCCAGCTGAGCTCCATCACTCCAGAGAAAGCAGTTCCAGTACTTCACAGCCCAATGCTGGGGGGGTGGGGCTTTATGCCCTAAGGTGACTGAAATCCCATGCACAGCTGGCCCAGAGTGTCCCATTCTATTTATCCCTGTTTTCTTAACATAGCTAAGTTCTTATTCGGTCTGGGCACTTTGGAGATTTGGTGTAGGTAACAGTGATGACTAAAGTGGACCTACATTAGAAGGGTTTCTAATTAAGTGGCCTATAAGAGGGCGTGGCTGTTATTATATAATAGTGGATTATGTTTTGGGTGTCCAGTCTCTTATCCACAGGTCATGCTACACAGGCCAGAGCAGACTTGACTCCTTGTCTGCTTGTTTGATCAGCTGGTCTCAGTCTTAAAGCCATTGATCAGTTATATATTGTCATACAATGCAAATGAGCCAAGATGCCAACACATGAAAGTAGCAAAACCATTGATTATGAACAGACTCTATTCCTTAACTGGAATTTGACTTGCTTGTATAATTCAAGGGCTGACTTGTTTATTCAAGTCATTCAGATGTTTGACATGAAATGGTTTTATCTAAGGACTCTTTCTTTACACTGCTGCTGATGGGAACCAGGGGTCACAATTTTCACAATGCAAACCTAGGCATTCCATGAACTCTCCTGAACCACAGAGTTCTATATTGAAGATTCAAAAGTTTATTTTTATATGCACAGAAAAACAACCAGTTACACTGTACAATGAAACTGTACTCTGCACTTCCTCCCAGACTATAAGTACTAACGATTACAATATAAATACTAAGTACTTAGTAAAAAACACACAAAAAAATGTATACTTATATACATATATATTTCTGCTTCTTCCAGGGATGAATTCAACATATCATTGCTGTCCAGTGAAAGACATGTATCTCCATGCATTATCTGAACACAGTAGCTGCTGTTTACACCGTGTGAAAATGTCATGATAAATGGACCAACAGTAATGGCCAAAACTGCTTGGAAAGACGTCTGGTTCCATTGACTTACATTCAAATTAAATAGATTTTTGCCCTCTCCTGTAAAGTTACCATTTCGGAGATACTGGAAGAGTGCTGATATATACATGAGGTCCTACACCTTTATATAACAAAGAGTCAAACTGTAAACTGTAGCTGTAAGGCAGCATATTCATAATTCATAATTATTCATAATTACTGCAGACCATGATTATCTGTGAGGAAGCGTTTAGAGGGGGACGTCTGGTTCCTATCATTGGGAGATAATTCTGACATTGTGAGTCTTACCCATGAAAAATCCAAAAATTCCCATGTAATATTAACTTATAGACTGTTATAGGGATCTCAGATGGTTGCATATTATAGTGTACAACAATATATCTAATACTGAATAATAGCAATAATAGGAATGAGAGCATATCCAGCTTTTAGGACATTCAGTGGTAATAAACTGAATTCAATTGGGTTTGGTTGGTTTAGTGTAATTAGCCTACTGGAAACATTACACTAGTTTACATGCTTATGAAAATGCACTATATGATTAGTAAGCTAATTTACAGTAGCTGTAGCAGACAGAGTAAATGGCATGTCAGACTGGCATCGAAGTAAACCAAAGCAGCCATCTATTAAAAAAAAGCCTCTGTAAATATTAACATAGGCCGAAGCCTATCATCACGAAAAGCATCAGTGCCAAAAAGGGATCAGAACCCCATGGACATGCCCAGTGGTAAAGGGTTACTGTTTCTTCCCTCAGAGTTTGGGTTGGGATGTCCAACTGGTCATCAATAGTGACTGCACTACTGCACCTCTCTGGGAACTTTTACAACATCCCAGTTAGCAAGCATGTACTTTTTAATTTCTTCAATCAGATTGTAAATGTGATCATTAGTCTTTTAGTTTGGCGACGGCTAAATTAAACAACTATAACAAACTTTTAAAAGAAAAAAAACAACACTAGGCATGATATAAAATAGCTTTTTTGAAAATGTTGCTACTGCCCTGCTAAAAAAATGATTTTAGACACAGTTCATGCTGGTTTATGCTGGTTAGTGCTGGTTACCTAGCAAAACACATGCTCAGAACATGGTTCCTAGTTGTGTTTTGGACAAGCTTTTCCGCAGGGTGACCCTGTGCTGGATTCATATTGCTGTTACAATTATTTGCTAAAGTACTTTACTAAAGAGAATAAAAGAAAGAATGGGAAAAGGAGGTCAGATGGACTGTGACTATTAAAATGAACAATTAAGAGCAGCCAGATACTTCATTTAATCACCAGGCTAATTAACAGTAGTTGGTGAAAGAGTATGTTTATACTTAGATACAGTACTTATGCTATATGTTCTTATGACTAGCCTGCTTAAAGCTGGTTAACACACAGTAGCGTGTAATGTGATTAGCCTATAGTAAAATAATTCTCAGTAACTGTTTAATATAAGATATGTAGCCTAGCTTTGTGACTGTTAGCATAATAACGAGTTATATGACCAGCCTGACTGAAACAGCCTGTTTACATGCTATGCTATACATGATTAGCATACTTGCTAACAGTAATTGCTTATATATAGGAACATTAAGGCATTGATTTGATGTATAAACAAAGACGGCGTGTGGATCTCCCATTCCAGATTGGTTTAAGCACTGCAGTTTAGCATTATGCCTTGTTATCACACCTCAACTCAAAGCTCATAACAAAAGCTACCAGGATTTGGATTTTCAGTATTATAAGAGGAAGCTAATGCTAGCTGATGCTAGTAACATGAGTTGAGCCTGACTCCCCAGAAATAGACCATCATGGTTGATTCACATCGCGCTTCTTCCTCACAGGTTTAACAGCATCACTCAGATCACGGAGCGCTCCTTTGCTGGATTAAGGAAACTGGAGCTTCTGATGATGCATGGGAATGATATCCATAAAATCCCAGATGGAGTTTTTCAAGATCTGCTGGCTTTGCAGGTAAAGTGGCTATTCTTTGTGTACATAAAAGAGATCTGTCTTTCCTAAGAGAAGTGAGTAAAGGCTGGATAATAACTGATTCTGTGATTCCTGCAGTGGTTCTTAGGCAAGCAGAACCAACATACAATGTTTTTGTGCTTCCTGATGCAGATTGTGGCGCATTGTGTAGTCACCAACACACCAATGTGTTTTCGTAGATAATACAGCTGCGTAATTATAGGCAATTGGCTAGTTGCGTAAGGTGAAGTTTGGTAAGCACAAGCATTTCCGCTTTCCACCAGTCAGCACGCAAAATGGCATTTAACACGCAATGTCTTTAAGACTTGCCAAAAGTAACCATCAATGATGTTCAGAACATCATTCATGCTTCGTCGACAGCACCCAGGAGTAAGCGTGAGAAGGGCTTCAAGATGTACATCTTCAGTTACATCGATAACTGTACATTGCTGAGACTGACACACAAAAAAACATGGACCAACCTCGTGTAAAAACGAATGTCTTCGTCTGATCCTGCAAGCCGTTGCAGCCCAAAACGTGACTGCAGTTGTGAAGCTTCAAGCTGGTGTTGTAGCTCTTGTATTTTTCTCTTCAGTGCTTCGTTCTCGTTTGCCAAAGCATCTGCCATTGCTGAGGTCGTCGGAGTAACGCTGTAATCATGATCAGGCGCTATCTGCACTTCCATCTCTTGGTGAAGGGCATTTCGGCCGACATTGCCAAACATTAAGCCTTGGTGTGGGCATGCTGTAATCGTTCCAGGCAAAAAGACAGGGCACCGCTCCTTTGTTGAGTTTTCTCTTTCCCATGGCCGTCACAACAAAGTCGCCTGTGTTGAAATGCCTACTACAGACGCGAGTACTTTGAAGGGGGCTGAAGTTGTCCCTACGAATCTGTGTAAGCCACCGAGCCCGCACCTCAGGATCCACTGGAAACCTACGAAAGCTAATCTCCGAGTTGAAGAATTAGCACACAGAGGCACACAGCAATGTAGAGACGTCTTCTTCTCTTGACGTTGATACGTCAGTTGTTTCTCCTTTATCTTAGTGCTATTGCTTTCCACAGATTCGCTCAGTTCTCCTCACACTACAACCGGAAACAGTGATGCATACCAACCATAAACCGGAAATTAAGAGACGCCATCTTGTGCACACAGCGAATATATAACACAATAAAAACAAACAGGAAGTTCACCTGACTGGCCTGATATTTTCACCACCACTGACCTGATCTTTTTTTTTGCAGACAGTATTGTGTAGAAGCCAGACACCACCATTTGTTCATTTCATTTCCAGCCATATAGGCTGAAAACATATGGCAGAAATTACACAGCAGTCTGCCATACGCTACTCTTCATAATGTAACACATGGCTCAATGCGAGACAGGTCTGGACTACAGGCCAGTCTGCACTCTCTTACTATGAATCTGCATTGTTGTAACATGAGGCCAGACACTGTGTTGCTGATACAAGCAGGGACGTCCCTGGAAAACATCCCTGCTCCAAAAGTTGCATCAGTACTGGTGCCATCAGTGACGTGCATGTTACACACTAATACAAGCCCATACGGTGACAGACGCCGGGCTGTGAATTTCTTGTTGTGGAACGGTGGGGATGTTCTTTTCTTTCTTTGGCCCGGAGAACACAAAGTCTGTTATTTCCAAAGACTATTTGAAAGATGGACTCATCCGACCACAGCACACATTTCCACTTTACATCTGGCCGTCTCAGACGAGGTTAAGCCCAGACAAGTCAGCAGCTGGTTTCTGGATGCAACTGTGTTTACTGACAAGCGTTTTCCGAAGCACTCCTGAGCTCATGTGGTGATGCTCTTTACAGAAGCATGACAGTTTTTAATCCAGTGCCATTCCAGGGGTCGAAAGTCACAGGAATTCAGCTGGGTTTTTTTATTTCCCTGAATCTTTTATTGCCATTTGATGGTTATGCCCTACAGAGAGTCAAATACCCCTTACTGAGACCTGCTGTCCTTGCAGTAGAGGAGCCATTCAGGGGCCTGTAAAAGAGATCTAAGAGATCTAAGATCTGGAACCTATTTCTAATTAAGGTGATACTTCATTAAATATAGCAGTGGTTCTCATTCCAGGAGGACCAACATACATTGTGTTGCTAATAGGGATGTCCTGATCCAGTATTCTCGCCCCTTGTTCTTTATTGAATATGCAAATCTTTCTAAGATAATGCAGCCACAACATTCAGATATTAAAAACTGGTTTATGATCAATCTTATTGTTTAACTGTCTGTTTCTTTAATAGTCTCTCAAAGTTCAGTTCTAGAAGTTGGTTTAGCATTTTCAGCTTCATGCACTCCAAGTAATCCCAAACACATGCCGTGATGTTGAGATCTGGACATGTCCAATATGTCCAGTCCAGAACACTGCTGAGTCCATCTGCTGTTCTTAGTGCTTGACAGCTACACATCCTTTCAGACCGACCCATAGCATTGATATGGTTGCCTTTTCACTGTGGAAGGATGGATGTAAACGCTGATTTTCTTTCTTTTCTTTTTTTTTTTTATCTGAGTGCTGTTTATCTGACGGAAGCAGTTTTGGTGGTCTACCAGACCTTGCACGGCTGTTATGAGTTCCATTTTCTCTAAATCGTAATTTAGTTTAGCTTATTTTCTGTTGACATTTCTCTTCATTATGTAAGTGGATTATCTTTCATCTAAGATATTAATAACTTAGATGTCATGTCTGTTTAGACAAGAAATGAAGTAAATGAAGGGTGGTCCCTGACTTTTGCCCAGTACTCTGGTTTTGGTGGCATGTTTGCCATAAGTGGCAAAAACTAGACTGGTGGAGTTACAGCTGCATGTCCAGAGGTGCTTAATATAGCTGTTTCCTAATTCATTCAAACTGGATCAGCCCCAACATTACTTCAGATCAGGACATCGCTAGTTTGTCATTCAACTCAAGCAATTATAATCCATGTGCTGTGATAGCTGCAGAGAAAATGCCAACCTGTCTAGCATTGCATCCATTGCACCACAATCGAATTTCGATTTCTTTGTCTTCCAGGTGCTGAAAATGAGCTATAATAAGGTGAGGGTGATCACTGGCCACAGCCTGTTAGGTCTGACAGGCCTTGTGCGCCTGCACCTGGACAATAACCGCCTAGAGCTTATCCACCCAGATGCCTTCCATGGCATGACATCGCTCCGCCTACTCCACCTGGAAGGGAACCATCTGCAAAAGATCCATCCCAATACCTTTAGCACATTTTCACTGCTACAACAATTTCCTGTCTCCACCCTCAAACACCTCTACCTGTCGGATAACCTCCTGACGTCCCTGCCTGGAAGTATGCTAAAGAACATTCCTCAGCTGGAGAACCTCTTCCTGTATGGCAATCCCTGGATTTGTGACTGTAGGCTGAACTGGCTCAAAGGCTGGACCGTACGCCATCCAGGTAATTATAAAATCATGCTCATCTCTATTGTGAATGGCCATTAAGACACAAATTATTAATTAGGTAACAAATTATGTGAGGGAAATATACACTCGTCATCACAAGGACAGTTGCACGAACAGCTGCACCTAGAAGGAATCAACCGACAGGAATGAAAGTTGGTTGGTAGGTTTGCTATTGTGATGCATGCCAATGATTCAAGTTACATGCTTGGCCGTAAGCAAGGACAGCATTACCGCTGTACCTGACTGACCCAACAGCAATGGTTGCGAACATTTAGTGAGCTGTGATGCCTCCATGAGTCATCCTGTTAGTGACAGCACCATTGGCAGACAGCTGCACCATGCAGGACTACATGCACATAGACCATTACAACGACTGTCCTTAACACCACATCAACATCACCAAAGACTGCAATGGTGTCATGCCAGACTGTCATGGAGTGACTCCGAATGGCAGCAGGTCATCTTCAGTGACGAGTCCCGCTTTTGACTTGGTGGAGGCGACCAACGAATCTGTGTGTGGAGGCACCATGGTCAGTGCCCAGATGAACCGTTCATTGTCACCTGTCACACGTCCAGAAGGCCCGGTGTCACTCTACCTCCAACCCTACCGCACAATCTGCCGGAACTGTGTGAGGATATTCAGGCTGCATGAGATGGATTATCACAGGAAACATTTACATTTATGGTATTTAGCTGACACTCTTATCCAGAGCGACTTACAAGGTTAATCATATTACAGGTAGGCCAATGTAGTGTTAGGAGTCTTGCCCAAGGACTCTTATTGGTGTAGCACAGCCTAGTCAGTCTGCCCGGGATTCGAACCCCAGTCTCAGTGGTTGCTATTTGGCGGGTAGTGGTGTTATCTGCTGAGCTACACCAACCAGGACACCATTAGGAACCTCTACAACTCCATTCTGAGATGTCCTATTGTTCCTGGATACGTTTATCTTCCTTCCCAAAAGCACTGCAAACTCAAAAGCACTGCAAACATTCCTTCCAGGTGAACTATTCTTTTGATGATGAGTCTATTTGCCCTTCATTTTTATCCACACCTTCTGACTATTGTGCTCTTTTATATGCAGTGGAGAAAAACTGGTATCAAGAACAACATCTAACAAAGATGTTTGTATTCAGTTCTATAAGTTGCATGAAATCAATTTTGATGCTCTTGTACTCATGCTCATTAGGACTTCACAGTGTCTAATTATCACCAGTGTCAAGTAGTGTCTAACCTTTTGATTCTTTTCTAGGTGTGATGAAATGCAAGCAGGACAAAGCATATGCCAAAGGTCAGCTATGTCCATTGTGTGCTTCACCACACCAGCTGAAAGGAAAAGTAATCTCCGAACTCAAAGCACTTCAGTGCACAGGACCAGTCATCAGCTCCCCTGGGAAGGACACCTTAACGGAGGAGAACCTCAGTGAGCTGCTTACGCTGGAAGAGTTCAAACCACCTTTTGGAAACATCACGTTGAAGCTATCAGACGAGCATGGGAACAAAGTTGATCTGAGCTGCCAAATTCTGGAGCCCAAAGATTCCACTAAAATCGCCTGGAATTATACCAAATCTCTGGAAATCGCTGCTAACATGAGCCTCGTTTTTGACCTTGACTGTCCAATAGAACGAGAGAGCTATGAGAGCTTATGGAGACTACTTGCGTACTACAGTGAGATACCTGCGCACCTTCGGAGAGAGATCATGCTAAGCAAAGAACCTGAACTGAGTTATAGATACAGGCAGGACATTGAAAGGGATGCATACTATTACACTGGTGTCCGAGCCAACGTTTTATCCAGTCCGTCCTGGCTCATGCAGTCCTTTGTGAACATACAGCTAAACAGGCCCTATTCCACATCCAAGAACGTGAAGCTCATTCTTTCCACCCAAATGTCGACCACCACAGACGGTGACCAGATAGGACGACAGAGGAGATCTTGGGTGATGATCAAACATGACAATGCAACCCAGACAATGTTCAGTTCCGTTGTGGGTGGTAGGATTGAGATGGACTGCAGCGTGCTAAGCTCTGGCGAACCCGTTATTCATTGGATGCTACCTGACGGCTCTAAAGTTAAAGCTCCTTTCAGCAGCTCGAACAACCGGCTGTCCATATCCAAACACGGCAAACTTCTCCTGAAACCTGTTGACTATTCAGACTCTGGCGTGTACTACTGCATCACAGAGATCCCAGGAGATATGGACCTTTTACCATTCCGTTTGTCTGTTGTGGAATCTTCTACCCCTCCCCTTGGTGATGAGGCTGGTGTCCCTGTAACCAAATTTGTTGGTGAGTCCATTTCTCTGCCTTGCCACTCTTCCGCGAAACCAGATGCTGCTGTGCACTGGATATTTCCAGATGGCGAGGTGATCAGTGCCAAGGCAAACTCATCTAGAGGTTTTGTCTCCCCCAACGGAACGCTGATCATTCCTCACGGGAAATCTAACGACAACGGATATTACAAATGTGTGGCTTTGAATGAACATGGTGTGGATACTTTGTCTACGATGCTAACCGTCATAAAAAGGCAAGGAATGCAGCCTTTCAGACGATATCCCATGCGACCCCAGTCTGCGGCAGGGGTGTCCACAAAGGTCAGAGCATTTTTAGAAGATGTAGAGGAGTCCTCTGGAGATTCCGGCCAAGACAGAGTACCATCAAATAGGCATAGGCCTTTTATCAATCAGAGGAGGGGTTCACATTCAAGACCACAAGGACATCCTTTCAGAAACTCCCAGCGAAGGATTCCAGACCACAAAAAAACTTTTAGGAAAGGCTTGAATGGACAACAAAGGAAAACCGTCCCTGAAAACAGGCGGAATATTGATACATCCAAGAACAAAATAGATCCGCAGAGATGGGCTGACATTCTGGCCAAAATTCGTGAAAAGACTGTCCAAAAAACCACACCGCCGAACTCTTTCGAAAGCAGTTCATCGCCTGCAGACTCTAATAGAAATAATCAAGCATCTCATGAGAGCACCGAGGGATCTTCTTCTGATGACACAAGCTCTAATGAAGAGTCTAACCATATTAGAATTCAACCAAATCCAGATCAGTATACTGACAGCCCAATATCAATCACAGCTTCGCCACATACAGAAGACCAGTATAACTGGCACCAAATAGTTACCACTAAACTAAGCACTGATTTCAATAGAGTGACATTATGGCCTGACACTGCAAAGCCCACAGCTGCATCCAATTACGGCATCACTGAGATAAATGTCCTGGAGGGAGACCGTGTAAACACTTTAACTACTAGCACTTCAAACAGAGAAGAAAGTCAACAAATGGAAAATAGCCCAATGTCTGCAGGGCCCGTCACTGCACCAGTACCAGGGGTAAAGAAAGAACTCAGCATCTCAGAGGAGTCTACCATAATCTCACCCACTGCCAATGCTAATGGGAATGCCAAGAGTGACACAGGCCCTGATTCTCCAAAGACAAAGCACAAGGTTCCACCCGGTTCCATGCCATCACGGCCAAAAACCCACTGGAACTCCAGAAGACGATATGGAAATAGGCAACGAATAAACAGATTTCGACTGAGGCCATCCTCCACCTTAACCACTAGCAGACCACAGCTGTTTACAATGCCCAAAGTTGGTGGAGCACACCCTCCATCGATCTTTACAACTGCATCCTCCGTAACAACAGCCTATTCCACAGACAGTGCTATTAACTATAATTCCCCTGAATACAAGAAGCCCTCAGGGGGCAGCTCTAGGAATGACATAACAAGTGTCAGTCTGCTTGACGAGAAAACCGATCCACCCATCCACAAATGGAAAGTTAGCTCCACAAACCAGGAGCCACAAGCCACATCATCCACTGGCATTACACCACCAACAATGTCTGTAGTCACAAGTCATAAGCGAGAGAATGAAGACATATCCACAGAGGACTGGCGAAATCAACACACAGTGGTCAAGACAAATGAGCTCACTGCTTCTACAGAAGCAACTCCAACGTCTCAGGCAGACCACAAAACCATTCCTCTGGCAGCTACTCAAGACGAGTCTGCAAGCACGCTCTCGGCAGTGGAACCGTCTCAGAAGGCCATCAGCGAGGATGATGCAACGTACGTCTTCACACCAAGTGTTGGCGTGCCTAGACCGGATTTCCCTCCCATACATGAATCACACCAGGAGGAAGGCTACGCTGAGGCTGATAACTTGAAATACCCCAATTCTGCTAAGCCAGGAGAGGCTGCTACCGTCTCACCACTTCCTCCGGTTACATACCAAAACAGCAGGGCACAAAATTCCCAACAGGAGTCAAAGAACCAGGAACGTTTTCCGGATTCTTCTTCACTTCATTCTCCTACCACAAGCTCTAAAACAACCATTGCTACCACTTGGTATGAAGACGGTGCTAGTTTCCCCAAAAACACAAGCCCAGAAGTTGGTGAGGCGATGCTGGATAAAGTCACTGACTCTATTCTCACTGCAACAACTACTTTTGCACCTACACCGTCAACTACAGCCAGAATTCCAGTGACAACACATCTATCAACTACAGCTACATCAACAGAAACACCCACTACAACGACAACAGAAGCCGCAGTGCCTGATTTTACAACTCCTGTTCATACTACCATCAGTACCACCACCACTACCACCACAACTACAACACAACCCCCTTCAAAACCCCGGGCGCCAATATCCGATAACAGAATTCCTTTTTACTCAAGACATCCTTCAACGAACTACATTCCTGACCGGCACAGTGGACGAACGCCTTATTATAGGTACCCTTATTACAACAACATTAGAAATCCATTGGTTATACATAGAACCCCATCAGTTGTCAATTCCTCTGAGCTCTTCAGACCAAACTCTGCCAATGTCGTCAAATCAACATCATTGCCTAAAACGTCCACGCCCACTGCTCCGCCAACAAGTCCCATCAAATCAACTACCCTGCCACCAAAAACGTCTACGCCCACTGCTCCGCCAACAAGTACCATCAAATCAACTACCCTGCCACCTAAAACGTCTACACCAACTGCTCGGTCAACACCAAGTACCCCAGTACCCCTGAGAACAACCTCTCAGCCCAGAACCAGAGTTCAGACAAGTATAGTGTCTACCAACAGGCACTTAGGGACCCCTGTATCACCTGCTCGGCCTCCAGCTGTTTCTGTGCTGAGAGTGAGGCCTAGAATCACAACAGCAAATCTCAACACAATCACTGTGAATGCTGAAACAGATGTGCAGCTTCCGTGCGATTCTGTAGGGGAGCCTAAACCTTTCCTCACCTGGACCAAGGTCTCCACAGGTATGTGCACTGCTTAAGACATGTAAACGACAAAATCTAAAAGTAGTTCCCAAATGTGAATCCATGCTCAATGCACAATCTTGAATTTCCCTCTGGGATCAATAAAGTATCTATCTATCTATCTATCTATCTATCTATCTATCTATCTATCTATCTATCTATCTATCTATCTAAATCATTATTTATATATTTTTTTATTGGCAGATCAATTTGCTCACATTATTTTTAAAAAAAAGCAAAATGATCAAATGATTTGTTGCTTAAAGCTTCAGAATCTGGGTTGTACCATTGTTTTCATGCAGATTCCAGATTGCATTTGGTAAGTCTGCCTGCTGGCCATAAATGCTTTCAGTCCTGAGCTGCTGTTGCACACAAGTAGAGTTTGGAACTCTGCCCCTGTATAACATCCAGCAGCCATCAGCATGACAAACACATGCCTAAGGAACATGTGTGTGCCTTCTGTGACACGGCAGCGACTGATTAAGGGCAATAAATTACTGTTATGGATGTCACATTACTGCTACATGCAATCTTTCAAAAGAAAATATGACTTATGGGGCTGGATTTCCGTACACTTTCATTTTTCTTGATGTTTCTTGTTTTCCAGGAGCCATCATGTCAGCGAACAACCGAATCCAGCGCTTCGAAGTACAGTCCAACGGCACCTTTTTGATCAACAGAGTTCAGCCTCAGGACCGTGGCCAGTACCTCTGCACTGTTCAGAATCTGTACGGTGTTGATAAGATGATGGTGACCCTGGTGGTTCTGGCCCATCCGCCGAAGATGTTGCTGCCACGATACCGCGAACTAACTGTGTACCTAGGAGATAATATTCATCTCGAGTGTCAAGCGCAAGGACTTCCCAACCCTCACACCAGCTGGGTGCTTCCAAACCGGACGGTAGTGCATGCGGTCAGTGCCAGCGAACAAAGGCTTATGCTTTTTAGCAACGGCACCCTTCAAATTAAGCACACTAGTTACTCCGACAGGGGCAGCTATAAGTGCATCGCCAGCAACGTCGCAGGTGCAGACACAGTGTCAGTTCGGCTCCATGTCACAGTGTTGCCACCCATAATCATTCAGCAGCGGAAGGAAAATTTCACCATCTTTGAGGGTCAGACCATCTATGTCCACTGTAGTGCCAAAGGAGCCCCCACCCCAGCCATCCTGTGGGCTACTTTTAGCGGCATACAAATACGTCCTTCCCAGTTCATCAATGGCAAACTGTTTGTTTTCCCCAACGGGACGCTCTATATCCGTAACCCCACGGAAAAAGACTCTGGGTCCTACGAGTGCATGGCCATGAACACTGTGGGTGCTGATAAGAGGAGTGTGTCTCTGCTGGTCAAGAAGAATTTCTCCACAGCCAAAATCACCTCCACATCTCCTCAGAAGATGGACGTCAGCTACGGTGGCTATTTGCATTTGAACTGCAGTGCTTCAGGCAGCCCTGAGCCCAGGATCATCTGGAGAACTCCAGCTAAGAAACTTGTAGATGAACATTACAGGTATGAACATTCTAAGTCTATTAATTTGATAAAATGGATTTATTATGTTCTATTATGTTCAGTTTTATTAACTGAGTTTTGAAATAACTACAAATTATGAGGAGGCTGAAGCTTCTCCAATGTCTTATCTAGCTTTCTATACATTTTCTACATCCATGTCCTTTAAATGCTAGTCAATTAGTACGGTCCCATCTGACTCACGAATATCATTCATTCCACCCAATTAGGTGAGTACAGCAATCATGTATGTGTTATATTGGTTCGGTTATGATTTAAATTCTGTTCTTATATCGGCCCAACGCTCTACCCCTCCCACCCTCCCTTTATGATATCCTCTTTCTGGGGGTTATGAAAGTGGCTACCCTAGCTGTACCTGACTGACCCAACAGCCATGACTTCTGACATTCAGCGAGCAGTGATTCCATCCATAAGTCATCATGTTCACGCAAATTGTTACAACGACTCCCCTTAACACCACGTCAACATCTCCAAAGACTGCAGTGTCCAGAAGGCCTGGTGTCACACCACCTCCACCCCTACTGCACTATCTGCAGGAACTGTGTGAGAATATTCACGCTGCATGGGTTGGACTATTACACGACACCATTAGGAACCTCTACAACTCCATGCTGTTGCATTATGCATAGTG
Organism: Prochilodus magdalenae; assembly: GCA_024036415.1. NCBI lineage: Eukaryota > Metazoa > Chordata > Actinopteri > Characiformes > Prochilodontidae > Prochilodus > Prochilodus magdalenae. The sequence goes on along the minus strand of JAMWET010005361.1, from coordinate 122,147 downwards.
TATGTTCAAACTTGAGCACAGAAAGAAATACCTTTGCTGGTGCTTGGCAACCTAGTTGCTCCAGTGCTGGAGATACCTGCTCTGACTCTATGTCCAGTGGAAACTGTGGAGTAGCTCTGCTACTGCTCCCTTTGTTGGATGGTATAAAGTGTGTATTCATATCTACCCAAAGCCCACCTTGAATCCACTTCACATCTGGACAGATGTAATATAATGACTTAATAACATGAAAAATGATCACTGCATACACAGAGACTTTGATGAGGCTGAAGCTGGAATCATACCACCCATAACAGAGCAGGAGTTACATTCCAGCTTACATCACAATCAGTAAGAGGTCAGGTCAGGTCAAGTTTATTTATATAGTGCCTTTTACAACAGATGTTGCCACAAAGCAGCTTTACAGAGAATCCAGGCCCAAGGCCTCAGTGGGCGAGCCAAGGGCAACAGTGGCAAGGAGAAGAAACCTCAAGTGGAAGGAACCAAGACTCAAAAGGGGAACCTATCCTGCTCTGGTCCACACTGGATAGCAAAACAAGCGCAAAAGCAATATAAGAATGTACAGCTATATGCAATACTGAATAGAGAATAACCAATAACTATTAGAGTCCTATGACAATGAGGAACCTGAAGTCCAAAACAACTATTCCTACCACTCCGTATGAAGACAGTGCTAGTTTTCTTAGGGCCAGAAGTTGGTGAGGCCAGCTACAGCTAGAATTCCAGTGACAACCCATCCTTCATCAACTACAGCATCATCAACAGAAACACCTACTACAACTACAATGACTACAGAAGCCCCAGTGCCTGATTTTACAACTCCCGTTCATAGTACCATCGGTACCACCACCACTACTACAACACAACCCTCCCCAAAGCCAAGTCTAAACGAAACCAGTGGCCACTGTAAGGTGTTTACCACAGTGAATATCCATAACTGCTGTTGGAAGCCAGTGGGGATGCTCTATCAGTAAGAATAAGGGAAGCACTCAGTGTTTTATGGGGCAGAGGAAGACATCTCTGATTAATTTGGAAAGAACAGAAAGAAATAGCATGAGGTTCAATAGCAGCATCATCGGATGGGTCAGCGGGCATAAGAATGGGAATAAGAAGTTATTAATTATACACCTCATTTGCACAGATATGAAGCCTTACCTATGCTGAAAACCAAAGGTGACACCTGCTTACAGTGACGTAGTAGTGCTACCAAGCCGGGGTTACACAGATAATCCATACACATGAATACATATATAACATGAATAGAGTATACCTACGCCATTTTACTCTCATATATATTTATGTGGATTTTTGAAGCAAATAAATTCATATTCTGGAATGTATTTATGGAGATGAGTTCTAGGATCTCCTGCTGTAAATCAGAGAAGCACATGCCAGTGGGTTTTCAGCTGCATCTGAATTATTCCCTAAAGGCAGAAGCTGAAACTCCTTGGCAAATCACACAAGATGTAAGATGTAGTTTCTGCCTAGTCTTTTAATGCCTAGGCTGTTAATCGTAAGGCTGAACTGCCCATGGTCAGCTGACATGTTTTGTTTATTTTCTACATGAAAATATGTTAACACGTCCTCTACAGAGAACACAGTCAAATATGGCCCTTTTTCTATTCGAGTTTAAATTAAAATATATTATATTATATTATATTATATTATATTATATTATATTATAACGCCGATATCCAATGAAAAACATCTATCTCCATTTTTGTCAATTTTAACTTTTATGCATCTTTTAAACACAGCAGCTGCCGTTTCCGTTGTGTGACAATTTCATAATTAATGGGACAACAGAAATGGCCAAAATTACCTCAAAGGAAAAAGTCTGGTTCCATTGACTTACATAGTAAAGTATGTTTTTGCCCTCTCTATTTTATATTACCTGTTTTTCCCCCAATATTTAAAAACAAACACATACAGCAATAAGAGTAAGTGTTAAAATTATATTCACTTTTGTAAAATCATCAAAACATGAGCAGGGGTGACTCAGGCTGTTCAAACTCGGATATCACATGTACATACTGTGGAAGTTCCATGGTGGTTACTGAGTTAGAAGGTTTAAGATCTGATTGATACGCATGTTTAAGGGGTTTTGCCAAATCAAAGTACAAAAAGATGAGAGGAAACTGAGGAAACAATATGCACATCTTAATACAGAACAAAAAAATACCCCTCACCTTAACAACTCCATCCTGAGACGTCTGGCATGTTGTGTTAGCAAACATGGCGGCCCAATGCCATACTGAGAGACACTACTTCTGTATGTGTAGCTCAATAACTATTACCCATATCAGTCTAAATTTATCACCATGTATTGTTCCTGGTAACCTTTATCCTTCTTCCCAACAGCCCTGCAATCCCACACTTCCCTCTGGGTGCAACGATACTCTTGATGATGAGTGTAGTTTGTTATTTATGGATTAAAGGCGTATGATCCAGCAGCACCAAGGAGACCTATGTGGTTGACTGAGGCTGCATTCAGGCATTTCTTTAAAATAGCAGGTTCTGTGAGGTCAGAATACGGGACTGGGCAGCAGTCTCCTGTACACGATCACTCCAGCATTTAGTTATTGAAATTAGAGTCTTGGGCGACAGGCAAGCATGTCATTACATTGAAAACTAGCTGTTTGGTTCTGCTGTGGTGTTTCCTCTGTCCAGTGCTTAGGAACAGGAAGGGAACCTACAGGAAGGGCTTGACCTTTTGTGTGCACTGTCAGCAGTTTGAAGTGCTTGTAGTTTCTAGTTTAGTTAAGGAGGTTGTGGTAGGACTGAAAGATCATAGACCCTTTGTTTTATTTATTTATTTGTTTGTTTGTCTGCTAGTTTATTTGTTTATTGTCTGCTGTTTGGTTGGGAGTCTGTGCTACGTCTGTGAATATGCACAGTGGTTGTTGTAGCGCAGATAAATTCAATCAGCAGATAGAAATTCCAATTGTCATCAGGACTTCCAGATCTGACGTTCTGAATTTGGATCGTGCACCGCATCTGCTGTTGATTAAAAGGCAAACGCCTCCACCTTTCTTCTAGCCAGGAGATTAAGGAGTCCTGTCTGTATTCGTAATCCTTCGGTTGGACAGCTTTGTCAGGAGTGCACGGGTTCATCCAGCATTCAGAGCAACAAACACAAAAGTACACTTTCCATTTAGTGCCTGACGTTAAACTCATCAGTGTTTATACTACACCATGCCACCTTCATGGTGCTCTGCAGGATAGTACATGACTGCAGTTTCCGTCCGGCATACCTTTCCTTTTGTGTGCCAGCCATGATGTACAGAATTCTGGAATTCCTGCTGCTTTTCCTTTTCCAAAAAAGAAGAAGAAGGAATTGATTTATAAGCAGTAGTATTATAAAGCTTTAAGAGATCATGGGAGAATCTGTTGCCACCCTGTCAGCATGTTGTTTAGACAGCTGCTTATTGAGCAGGAGCCCTGCACTGTCTGGAAAAGAAACTGCACAAGTACGTTTTTGTTCAGCAAGGTACAAACAATGGAAAAGGTTCCTCAAATATACAACAGTATTAAGCATGAAGCACTTTCCCAGAATAAAGGAGCATGTTTGTAGATTTTGGGAATTATACTAACTTTTTAAATACACCCATAGAATAGCTGCACCCAGAAGGAGGTGTGGGATTGCAGTGGTGTTGGGAAGGAAGATAAAGGTTACCAGGAACAATACATGATGATACATGTAGACTGATATGGGGAATATTTATTGAGCTACACATACAGAAGTCTGTCTCTCAGTATGGTGTTGGGCCGCCATGTCTGCTAACCCAACATGCCATATGTCTCAGAATGGAGTTGTAGAGGTTCCTAATGGTGTCCTGTGATGATCCATCCCATGCAGCTTGAATATTCCCACACATTACCTGCAGATTTTGTTGTATGTTTCAGACGTGTGAACCAATCTTGGCACTGACTACAGTGCCTCCACACACGGATTCATTGGTAGTCACTGAAGATGACCGGCTGCCATTCTGAGTCACACCATGACTGTCTGGCACAACACCATTGCACTCTTTCGTGGTGTTGACGTAGTGATACGAACAGTTGTCATAACGGTCTGTGTGCATGTAGTCCTGCATGGTGCAGGCGTCTGCCAATGGTGCTGGCACTAACATGATGACTCATGGGGGCATCACTGTTTACTGATGGTCTGCAATCATGGCTGTTGAGTCAGTCAGGTACAGCGATAAGTCCCATCCTTGCTAATGTCACATGGGTGGCCAGGTGTCATTGCTGTCAGTTGATTCCTTCTGGGTGCAACTATTCTTTTGATGATGCCTGTAAAACGGCTGGTACCAAAGGCGAGTAGAGTTTAGTTTACATGAACGGGTTTTTTTTGGTCTTGTTGTTTTGCTGTATGCATTTAACAGGTATCACATACCAAGTTTGTATTTGAATTGAAAAGTAGCGCATGCACTGCTTGTCCTTACATTCAAACTTCTCTATTTCTATCTATAATTCATAAGAATAAATACAAAAGCTGCTGAGTTATAATATAGATAATAGGCATACATCACATAAAGTGAATACCATCTTCACCAAAACCAGTAAAAGTAGAAAGTACCTCAAATTTTAATGCATGCCTCAAGTCAGACTGTTCCTTAAGCTCTTCCTTACACGCTACTTCACAACGTTTCCTTTTTTTGTTCTTCTAGCTTCGACCACAGAATGAAAGTCTTCAGCAACGGCACCCTTGCGGTTCATTCAGTAACAGACAAGGACCAGGGAGACTACCTCTGTGTGGCCAGAAATAAAATGGGGGATGATTACGTTCTCATGAAGGTAAACGTGATGATGAAAGCAGCCAAGATTGAACGGAAGCAGCCAAGTGACCACAAGGTGCTGTATGGAGGGGACCTGAAAGTGGACTGTGTTGCCTCAGGTCTTCCAAACCCTGAGGTCAGATGGAGCCTTCCTGATGGGACCATGGTTAATAGTGTCTTACAGTTAGAAGACAGGGGGGTACGCAGAAGACGGTATGTTGTCTTTGACAATGGGACCCTTTACTTTAACGAAGTGGGTATGAAGGAAGAGGGAGACTACACCTGCTATGCTGAGAACCAGATCGGTAAAGATGAAATGAAGGTCCATATCAAGGTAGTGGCAGCTGCACCGACTATTCGCAACAACACTTACGAAGTGATACAGGTGCCTTATGGAGATACGGCATCCCTTAGTTGCAGTGCAAAAGGAGAACCTACTCCCACTATCACCTGGCTTTCCCCAAACAATCGTTTCATACTCCCAGCATCAGATAAGTACCAGCTCACCGCTGATGGGACTCTGACCATTCAGAAGGTTCAAAGGTTTGACAGTGGGAACTACACTTGCTCAGCGAGGAACACTGCAGGAATAGACAGTAAAGTGGTCCGTGTAGATGTTCTGCTTTCAGCACCCACCATCAACGGATTACAAAGCCCGATCAATGTAGTAGAAGAGACTGCTGTGAAGGACCAGAGGGTTCTCCTGCACTGCAAAGCTGAAGGAACCCCTATTCCACGAGTCATGTGGATACTGCCAGAGAACGTAGTGCTCCCAGCACCTTACTACGGAAGCAGGATCACGGTCCATCGGAACGGCACTCTCGACATCCGTAACTTGCGCAAGACTGACTCTGTCCAGCTTCTTTGCATTGCTCGTAATGAAGCTGGAGAGGCTAGGCTGCAGGTGCAGCTTCATGTGACAGAACATTCCGAGAAACCGCGACTGAAAAGCTTGGCTACAGAGTCTGTCCAACTCACTGATGGAATTACAGTGACCTTGAATTGTTCGGTGGAGGGGAAACCCAATCCTCAGATAACTTGGATCCTCCCCAACGGAACGTCTCTCTTGAGAGGAACCAGTATTTTCCGTTTCCACCATATGCCTGATGGATCGTTGGTCATTAGAGAGCCTTCCTTGTCAGAGGCAGGGGCATACCGATGTGTGGGACACAACAGTGCTGGTTACGTGGAACGGAAGGTCACTCTGGAGTCCGGCAAAAAGCCAGACATCAGCAACAAGTACAGTTCCTTGGTTAGCATTATAAATGGGGAAAACCTCAAACTGAACTGCCTGTCAAGCGGTAGCCCCTTACCCAAACTTACCTGGACTTTACCTAATGGGGTCCTTCTGACGAGACCACAGAAAATGGGACGATATGCTGTTTTTGACAATGGCACCCTAACTGTTCATCAGGCCTCTGTCTATGACAGGGGAACGTACGTCTGCAAGTCTACCAACGAGTATGGATCCTCCTCTCTGTCAGTTGCTGTGATAGTGATAGCTTACCCACCACGCATAACCAGTGGACCAGCTGCGGTAACTTACGCCCGGCCCGGAGTTGCAGTCCAGCTGAACTGTATGGCTATCGGTACGCCTAAGGCCGAAGTGGTATGGGAGATGCCTGATAAAACTCAGCTGAAGGCTGGCAATCAGCCACGACTTTATGGCAACAGATACCTCGACCCACAGGGCTCTCTGGTCCTCCAGAACCCATCCACCAGGGACAATGGTTTCTATAAGTGCACTGCCAAAAACGTGGTTGGCAGTGATACCAAAGCGACATACGTACATGTGTTTTGATAGGAAATAATACAATTTTGGTTCATGCCCAAAGAACTGCGATAGTCAGTGCAGAGAATACTGTTCATAACAGAGGTATTTTATAGATATAGAATATTTGATTTATTATTTTCTACTGATGTTCTTGTAAATAGAGTATTACAGCTAATTATGCTGGAAATCTAGCTACGCTAGAAACAAAGCAAACATTGGCCATTTCATTACAGATGATTAACATAATTAACCTGCTTCTAAAAATGTGACAACTACAGGACACTGTGCAAAGACAGGGACCACTAGTTCTGTGTGTTTAGATTCCAGTCCAAAATGGTAGCGTTGCTTTGCAGTTGCATTTTCACCACCTCAAAGACTCTCCTGTCAATCACACAAGATAAGATAAGAGAGGGTGGCCTTTTATTATCCCACATGTGGAAGTTTGCATCACAACAGCAGAATATAAAGTAAATAGATACAGAGCAAGAGGTAGATTAAAGTGCAAGATACACACAACATGAAATATTAGAAATTACAAAAAAAAGTATTTAAAAAATCTCTATTATTAGGCAATAAAATGAACTATACCAATTTACAGTTTTACAAGCGTAATTGCAAAGATATACATAGTTGACTGAGATTTTCAAATTTGAATATTAATAGAAGGTGCTTTCATAGAAGGGGAACGCAAAAGTAAAATAGTTATTAAAAGAAAATGAGACTTCAAGACCTTGACTAGTAGACCGCCAGATAAACAGTGGACGCCTTAAAGCGTCCACTCCTGCTTCAAATCTGAAAAACCCACTGGTGTTTCTGTTTGCCCTACACTATGGGTCTGAAAGTATGTGCTCTGCCAAGTAAGCTTACCATGAAGAGCAAATAAACCAAACTTGCTACAGCACTGAAAGTGTACCTCAGTGTGGCGATCTGACATGGATTGGTGAGTTTAAATTTGTGAATTTTACATTTTAAGCAGCAGAAAATGCAACCAGCTTCTTCAAAGGTGTGTTGAAAATGCAGCTTCAACTTTGGAGGTGTGTACAAATATCTTCTCCCCACAAAAAGTTAGCTATTGAGGCTTTTGTGTCATTTTCTAATAAAGAACATGTCTGCTTTTTATGTAATGATGCTGAAAAATGAATAACTTGTCCTTATTTGCCATTTTGACTGGAAATGAAATAAAATGAAAAAGGGTGGTCTCTGACTTTTGCACAGGACTGTATAAGATACATGATCTGTTGAGATGTGTACCCTTACACTATAGAAATATCCAATTTAGTCTTGACAGACATTCTTTACTTTCTTAATCTGGCAACGATGGATGGTTATTCTGAGTTGGCACATACTAAATTTGGTATATAGAGGTGTTTGGTATATATATATATATATATATATATATATATATATATATATATATATATATATATATATATATATATACCAAATAACACATACATTACATTATCAGGGATCCTGCAAACATTGTATCCAGCTACATGTCAGATTTGTGTCACTCCAGGTTTTTTACATATTGAATAATAATGCCGTCCTACAGAAGGCTGGAGTCCACTGCATGGTGTATGTTGCTACATTTGCTTGCATGCATTAGAATACCAGTGTTCCTCTTTTGTATAACTATATGTTGTCAGTTGAGCCTGATTTAATGATCAATGATGAATCTTTGAAACACTGCTGGCGTTTGCCAGATGTTAGAATATTGCTTTTGTTTTCATTTTGTGGCTATAATAACACTTACTGTTTGTTTATTAACTTATTTGTCTTTAAAAGACTAATGAATTTCATTTAAGCTAATGAATATCTTGTTTTTGAGAAACTCACGGCTGCACTTCCCATGTACTATTTGAATAAATAACAGAAATATAACAGTGAGGATGTCCATCATTTCCATGAAGCATCTGATAGGAGTTGGTGATATCCATCACAGAAGCTTAGGTGTTTATTAATGCAGTGGGTGGAAGACTATGGACCATATGCACCATAAATGGTAAATACCTAAAATCACACAATCAGTCAATGGAGAACTCAACTAAACCATTGAAACGAATAACTATACTTGATGGTGTTTATCAGTTATACATGTGTGCTTTCACCAAGACAATCCCCTCGTATGTGTAACGTGCTTAGCGAGATTCTGAAGCTCTTCTGTATGGAGGAATGGGCTTGAATTCATTCAAGCCAATGAATTCAAATCCATTTCAGAGGTATGTGAAAATCTGTACTCATATGTATATAGATATTATATGCCTATGTAAGTCTAAGCTACTGTTATGCAGTGAGATTCAGTTCAAGTAAAAGTTTATGGTGACCAAAAAAAGCTGTTGGCATGTGTGGTTGTGCTTTAACATTTTCAATTGCATTCCTTGGTAGACCCACTTTGTTCTATTAAGATTAATTTTATGGACACAAGTCCTTTAGAATTTGCTGGTTTAATTTAGAATTCATTGTTCCATCAACAATGGCAAGCCATCCTGGCCCTGATGCAGCAAGACAGGCCCAAACCATGATACTACCACCACCATGTTCCATAGAGGGGCTATGGTTGCTATGCTAGAATGCAGTTTTTTTCTTTCTCCAAATATTCCTCTTTTTTCTCAGTGAAAACCAAAACATTCTATTTTTGTCTCATCTGTCCACAAAATATTTTTCCAATATCCTGATCTTTGCACACAGGCAGTTTTTGGAGAGCAGTGACTTTTCCCATTTCCTTCCAATGCTAAAGGCTTCTAGTTTTGTGAGATTCTTAGACATAAGAATAAGACATAAGCCATAGATTTTATAAATAATGTTTAGGCCGGGGGACCATGGCAACACCACCAGTATGTGCCTCTTGAGGTAGGCAGTTTGGGATTTCGAGATGTGTTTAGGATCATTACCCCCACTCTCTTTTCATCTTCAGCAGTTTTACAGACAGTGAAATGTTTGCTTTGGGATTAGCTGTTATATAACTGAATCCATTCTTCTGATTTACTCCACTGGCTCAATCACAATCCCAAAACACGATTGCTCAACCTCCAAACATACTGTTGCTCATTAAAGTCAAAAGGTTATATTTTAACTTCATCAGCCTACATGACTTATTTCCAACATACCTCAGGCCTTAATCATATGGTTCTATGCAAATTCAATGATCCATTTTGTGGTGAGGATGCAGGAAGATTTCCCCTAATGAAGGTCATATTTGTGCAGGTCTTGCTGCACAGTAGAATGGTGGACCACCACTCCAGAGTCTGCTTAATCTTCCTGAAGGTCTTTTGCAGTCAGACAATCCTTCAAGCAAGTTTTCTCAGGGCGTTTTCATGGGCTTTCAAGACCTCAGGTTGACTTCCACCACTTCTGTTACTAAGGCAACTGAGGAAACAGCTACCTTCTTATAGCTACTCCTGCCAGGTGTAGGCAGCTACTGAGGACCCCAAGACTTCTGATTGTTGGAACAAGGTTTGAGAGTATTTATACAAATTCGTGTTACCTAGTCTTTCCCTATGATAACTGCCGACAAGCCATAGCCATAACGCAATAACCAATAATTGTAACTCTTAAAGTGTATAAAGCAAAAATACTCCGATTATCTTGGTCAACATGTTGAAGGGAATGTTTTATCCTTAGCTTCATGCCTTTATGAGAATCATCTTCTAGTCGCTTAAATATTCACAGTACCGCAAAGTTGGTTCAGGGGTGTCCAAACTTTTCCATGCCACTGTAACAATGGTCTTGATTTACTCCATTTGTACACAATCTGTCAGACTGTTGGTTGGTGGAGTCCAAACTCTTCAGAGATGTTTTTTCTCCGTTCCAGCTCAATTCATTTTGTCCATTCTGCTGTGTCTAGTGCTCACAAAGCTGCTGAGAACAAGATGGCGTGCCAACCCGATGACTCTCTGATGTCTGCTTTTCTGAGTGCAGTTTGTGAATAGAAACTTAATAGACTGTTGATTCATAAAAGTAAATCAAAACATCTGCACTTACCCTTAAAAATACACAGTTGAACTATATCATAGAAAACACATTAATATATAATATTATATATATAATTCTATAATGTTTATGTAACTCTTATATGAATTTTATAATTACATAATGGCCAAGGAAAAAACATGCATCTCAAATTTTTGTCCATTTTCACTTTTATGCATCATTTGAACACAACAGAGAAAAACTCTTGATGGACAGACCAACAAAAATGGCCCCTAACTGCTTGGGGAAAAGTCTGGTTCCAGAGACTTCCATCAGAATGGCATTAGGCTTCTGCCCTCTCCTGTAAAGTAGCCATTTTGAAGATACTTGTTTCTCTTAGGACAGTGATGATATATTATAACCCATACCAGCCTATTATTTCCATAATAACATAAATGAATAATCTCTAAGTAATATTATCCACCTCTACAAAGAGAAAGAATCTATTACCTGCATTGACTGAACTTGGTGTGGACTCAAACCACTACTAAGCTGAGGGTTTTTGATTTAGTGATGATTACTTGTTCTACTGCCAAAACCCAATTCACATTATTTTACAATATACACTCGTCATCAAAAGAATATTCACACAAATAGTTGCACCCAGAAGGAATGAACCGTCAGGAATTAAATTTGGTGGGTAGGTTTGTCATCGAGAGACATGCCAACAATTAAAGTTTCACACTTGGCCATGCATGTGATGTAGGCAAGGATGAGCCTTATCGCTGTACCTGGCTGACCCAACAGCCGACATTGTAGACATTCAGTGAGCAGTGATGCCTCCATGAGTTATACTGTTAGTGTCAGCACCCTTGCCAGACAGCTGCACCAAGTAGGACTACATGCAGCCAGGCTGTTAAGCTCTTAACACCACATCAATTGAGTGATTTAGAATGGTAGCGGGTCATCTTCAGTGACGAGTCCCACTTTTGTCTTGGTGGAGACGACCAACAAATCCGTGTGTAGAGGGACTGTGGTCAGCAGCAGACCACCAAGGTGTCACTCCACCTCCCCCCGCCTAATGCAACATCTGCAGGAACTGTGTGAGAATGTTTAATCTGGATGGGATGGATTTCCACAGGACCCCATTAGGAGCCTCTACAGCTCCAAGATGTCTGCATGTTGCAAACATGGTGACCTGTCGCCATACTGGGAGACACTACTTCTCTATGTGTAGCTCAATAAATATTCCCCATATCAGTTTAATTTATCATCAATTATTGTTCATGGTAACCTTTATCCTCCTTCACAACAGCACTGCAATCCCACACTGGGCTCTATTTTGTGTCACTCCCTCTAAACCTATACATCCATACAGATGGCCATTCCACTCCAGCTAAGCACAACTTGTTATCTATTATGGTTTTCACTATATACAGTAGAGGTGGAAAATATTATATTTTATGGTAATGGTGAATCATTTCACAACACACTTATCTAAGCAGACTGTGGATCATTGGTGCTGAGTAACTACATGGTGTTACTTTGTTGCAGTGTAGTTTATAAAACACTGAATAAAATCTTCCAATCTATTGAATCTCAGAAAAACAATATTGTGATGCATGTGCACTGATGGCATATTGCGAAGATGTCCTGGACTACCATGGATGATTTTTTTTTTTTTCATATCGCCCAGCCCTAACTCATGTAAAGTTGGATTTGGGCCAAAAAGTTCAATTTGGGCCTTATCTGACCACAAACCTCACTTATCTCCCATTTTAGCTTGGTCACTCTGATGCTTCCTGGAAGACTCCACACGTGCCTTGATGTAGGCCAGCTGTAAGCAGAGCAATTGATATTGAAGACTGGTGCATCCACACTTCACATTCTAGCCACGGAACTCCTTCAGCCTGATTGCTGGCCTCTCTAAGCCATCCCTGGTAAATCCCCATGCTGAGTTTTGAGGGATGCCAGTGTCTCTGAGGTGCCTGGATGATTATGATGCAGCTGTCATTTCCTCACAATTGGTCCCACAGTGCTCACCGGGATATCCAAACCCTATATTACATTGGAGCCTTTTTCTTGCGCATGTCTAATATTATCTCTCATGGCCTTAGAATGCTCAGCTTGTCCCTCAGGCTCAGAGTCTAATCAGTGATACTTGAGTTAAGAGGGTCTTTCATGCAGAAAAGGTGACTGGTTTTTAATGACACAATTCCAAGCTAATTGTGATCTCATTAGGGCAACATCTTTCATCTGTGTAAGCACAGCACAGGGGTCGTATACTCGCAAACACCAACAGCACAAAATCTGTACCATGCAATTCAGATGAATCTGATGATTAATTATTAAACATATATGAAAAAACAATGGAGGAAGTTATTAAGCTTCAGTCACTTGTGACTGAAACATACCGAATAGTGTGTAATACCTCCATGAGCACAAATCACAGCTGTGATTGGATCTGGATGTAATTGGATCTGGACACGCTTCTGGATGTAAGGCACATCAGTGTTCAGTCACTCTTGGATCAAAGAATTGGTCAATTGGGCCAGATTTGGTGGATGCCTTCCCTGACACAATTCCTGAGGAGAGTTTCCTGTAGACTGGGATTTTAGCCACTGCTGGTAGACCCGTATGACCGTAAGCTTCTATACACCTGCAGATTCAGCTACTTCCTTCACACTATGGTCTCTGGTACTCTCAAATACAGTCACTCCTTTTAGTCCTCATTAACATCGGCTCATCTCTCAGTCTATAGATCCCATCACTCACACCCCACAGGTATTTATACCCCCCATCATCCTTGAGCAGCACCATCTGCCGGGGCCTGAAGTTACTACCACCTTAAACATGCAAGATGACTGATTTTGTGTCCGGTGAAAAACGTCTAGATTCATCTCCTCTGTTTCTCTATCAAAAAGACAACATGCTCCTTCTCATTAACACTTTTATTGCCATTTAAAATGATTTTTGTGTGAGCCCGACTCGGTGAATGTGCCTCAGGGAGCTGAGTTCTGCAGAGCAAATCAACAGCTCAGCTCCATTAAAGTGATCGAGAGGCCTCAAAGACATTCCAGATAAACTGACAATAGCCTGACCAAACACATTACATTAGCGAACGACGTCATAACCGAGAGTGACAAAGACCGCCCTGATATCTGAGACAGTATAGGGGCCCCACAGGGCCGCTAACCCCTACGACAGAGAATAGCGATGGTAAGCATTTTAGCAGGCGGGCAGGGCAGGCTCCCAGCTGCCGTAATGGCTTTACCTCCTCCTTTATGCACTGATGTGAAAATGACCTCTTCCACCTCATCAGGAACTGAAATTGCAGTTTGATGATCTCCAACTCAAGAAAAATCTAGCTCATTACGTTTAGGCATCGCATACTGGAGTACTAATGGTAGTGACAATTTAGGGCTCCAGTCTGGGAGTTTTTCCCCTTTGTTTTGGTATGTTTACGACCAGGCTGTGCTTTGGAAACCGGGTTTGGACTGGAGGAAAGAAGGAAATGACTGATGCCGCAGTTCGCTGGTACGACCACAAAGCAATGCAGTATGTTATGCTTAGGCTAGTTTTTCACAGGGAAACTTTCATCCCATCTTAGTGGCATTAGGAGCCAATAAAGGTTATGTAATGAAAGGTTGCCTGATTGACTTGACATTGTGCATGCTCCTACTTTGTCCTGTGCTGGTTAAGGTTCTTTGAGATTAACACCATATCCTGAAAAGCAAGGCTAACCAGAGTAGACAGGGGCAGGCATTTGAAAGCCTTGGAACTGGCCATGTTGGGCCAACTTGCAAAAGACAGCTGGGACCATGCAGATTGCAACTTGCAGCTATATTACTATTTTTGTGTTCCTTCATCTTAAAGTCACGTTGGCCCAAAATTATATGTCCCATGGAGCTAAAGCCAATTTCTAGACAGTGTGGACAGGTTATGCAGAAGAGCTGCCAACAGACCTCTGAAACAACATGGAGGGCAAAAGAGTCTCCAAAGAAATCTTACCATCCTTAGTATTACATATAGAAACGCGTGTAGGCTCACTGGTGGTTTGGGACAATAAATATATTGGCTATATTTGTGCTGTTCAGATAGCGAGTATAAGGTTGGCACCATGCTGACTGTTTGCCACCATTGGTCTTTAATTTTAGAATATAGGCCTTTAATTATACAATATAAAAAGACAAATATTACCAGGAACAATAAACAATGATACATTTGGACTGACATAGGTAATATTTATTGAGCTACACCTAGAGAAGTATAGTCTCTCAGTATGGCATTAAGCCACCATGTTTACTAACGCAACATGCCAGAATTCTCAGCATGGACTTGTAGAGGTTCTAGGTTCCTATCCCATCCAGCTAGAAGTAGTTGTGGAGGTGGAGGGACACCAGGCCTTTTGGTTGTGTGACATTTGACAACAAACCCTTCACCTTGGCGCTGACTACGTTGCCTCCACACACGGATTCGTTGGCCACCAAGACAAAAGTGGGACTCGTCACTAACAGGATGACTCATGAAAGGTATCGCTGCTCACTGAATGTCCACAATCGAGGCTGTTGGTACAGCAACAATGACTATCGTTGCTTACGTCACATGAATGTGAAACTTGAATCATTTGCATGTCCCACAATGTCACACCTACCCACCGAGTTACATTCCAGTTGGTTGATTCCTTCTGGGGCCATTATATGTGCAACTATTCTTTTGTAATAGAAGGAAACGATTTAGCTGAAAATGTTGTTGCTAACCCTAAAAGTGACTGATTAAGTTAATAAATGTAAGAAATGAAGGAAGCATAACATAAAAGCGTAAAGTTGCCATTTTGGAGATACCTGTTTTCCATTGGACAGCTATATGTAAATTGTACCGTGTGAAACACCAGCGATGAAGGTTGACATTTTGTCTAATACCCCACCAGCTTTGTCATTAGTGAGCCAACAGTGGTCCGCTGTCCTCTTGTTATCAGGATGAGGTTGGTACACAAGGTGATCCCGGGTTCATATTAGCATCATGGCAAGGACACCCAAGGCTCTACAATGAACCATTTCACATCATACCAAAATGATTTAGTTAACCTTTTCACTTTTGATTTTAAGTTAAATCATAAAAATATACTGTTATCATAACTCTCAGCTCTTTTATACATTGTTTGGAAGACCCATTGAAAGACAGTGAAGGAGCACTAGATCTTTCAACACCCATTTCTAGTGCCCCAGGCAGCAGTGGACACCAGCTGTTCTGAAGAACAAGAACCATCCCATAACGAGTGATTTATGAGAAAACCTGACATATGGGCTACGGGGAAGGAGGAAAGGAGAACACACAAAGATGTAAATTACAGTCTTGTGCCTTTGAAACAGCTGTGTATCAAGCAAAGGGCTAGTTTCTTTAGCAAACGGCTAGGTTTGAAACACTTAGCCTCTCTCTGTCCCTCCATTGCTGCGCTGAAAGCTCTTCAAGACTTTGATGGATCACCTCATCAGTCTACAAAACACAACTACTGTAATGTTTATTGGTAATAATACTTTAGATAATTCAGTGTGTCCGGTGAAAAGCTGCATTTAAGAGTCTTACGTTTATTAGCCCTGTCATGTATCATTAGCATTGTCAACTGCTATTATTGCCACCTCCTGCTTTGCAGTGAGATCATGGAAACACTATATGACCTCCTAAAGGTCCAGCTGATGCAGCAGATTCAGCCTGAGAGATGGCCTAATCAAATGGTTCATCTGTTTTCTGTCAACGCCAAGGAAAAGACAAAGAAGAGAAACGTTTCTCGTGGTTTTTCTGTGTGGAATGCCGTGTGGAACTGGCTGGGAAATGCAATCTGAGCTTTAGGAGAAACCAAAGAACTGGACTGGGGAATCTACCCAAATAGCGAATATGTATTAGTTCATGTGCTTGATATAGTCAGCACCCTGTTGATTGTTTGCCACTGATCTAACTAGTGTTTTTATCTCCACAAGCAGGTTTCAAGTGTGTACAGCCTTCCATTTTTAAATAGAAAGATAAATATAAAAAAGAGAGATAAAAAATGATTAGGCTCATTACAAAATGGTTTAATTGAAATATTGTTGCTGACAGTAAAATGATGCACTATACTAATTTAAATATGATAATCAAAGCAAGAAATATGGGGAAAATAAATTGGATGCTAAGTGAAAAACTAGAGATGAAAAGTGCCATTTTGTGTAACACTCTCCTCTGTTTCTCACCGCCCAGAAAATGCCAAGGAAAATGCCAGCGAGCTGCCAGCTTTCCCAGCTAGACATGATTTGTTCTAAAAGATATTTCTGAGAATATGCAATGTAATGTTCCATTAATGTCTTCAGCAGGAAGTTTTATTTTGGTTTCCAGAAAGGTAGAAAAGGGTCTTTTTAAAACAGGTCATCTCAGGTCTCAGTAACATCCATAAAACATTTTCTGAATTATATCTTGAAAACGTTTTTTGAACGTTAGATTAAAAGATTTTCTTTAAAACTTTATTAGAATGTGTAGGTAACACTACTCAAAGCTCTGGATGCAACAATAAAACAGAAATTCAATGATTTTTCCTCATTTGTACCGAAAATGAAGTGTTTGTGATGTAAAGAGAACTAGGATTGTTGGGGTTTCTAGGGAAACGTACAGTTTAAGCAAATAAGGCCTATTTACTTATTGTCACGCTTCCGGGTTTCCCCTCTGCATCCGATCTCCCGAACTTCAAATCCCAGAATCCACCGCCCGGTGACGTCATAGTCTAGTGCCCGCCACCACCAAATCGCGCCCCGTTTTCCAGATCAGCGGCGCCAGAGACTGATTACACACACCTGCACCTGTTTACTTATTAGCTCCTGGTACAGACGCCTCGCACTCACCTTGCTAAACGCGGGCGGTCGTGTGATTTCTGACTGCTGTTCTGATTATGACCGTGTTTGATTCTCGTTTATTCTTTTCTGGTTTTGTTTGCTATTCTGACTGTCTTTTGGTTTATGAATTGGGTTTGTCCTTCCCGTTTCATGACTCTGTCTGCTCCCTTTGGTATGACTTCCTGGATTCTCTTGTTTAGCTACACTGCTAACTTGCTAATAAACTCATGGTCTGTTTTAGCTTAGCGTGCGTCAATTCCAAGTTAATCCTGACGCTTGTTATTTAATTATCTATTGTTCAGATTACCTGTGAATCTCCAACCGTCTTCTGAGTTTTTATGTTTATGAAAAAAGGATTTAAAAAATTACCAGAAAGTTTTCTTTTGGAGACTTGTACCTTATTTTCTTTGTATTTTGCCCTACAATGCCCTGTACGTTATTCTCCATGATAGTTAATGTTTTCTTTTCTGCATCATTTGAAAACACCAGCTGCTGTTTACACAGTGTGAAAATTTCATGGTGAATGCACCAACAGAAATGGCCTAAAATGGCTTGGAAGATCGTCTGGTTCCATTGACTTACATTAAAATTAAAGGAGCTTTTTGTCTCCTTCTGTAAAGTTGCCATTTTGGGGGATAGTTGTCTTTGGACAACTGCAATATGCTTCTCAACCACAAAACGTTTTTAAAATAACAGTATTTAGGCCCAAGTTTTTTAAACTATTGTAAAACAATGTCTCAGATATCAGGCAGCTTTTTTGTACACATTTTACGTAATAACTTTCTGTGAGGGAGCTTGTAGAGGCGGACGTCTGGTTCCCATCACCACTACTACCACTGGGAAGTTGCTCTAGAAGACAGTATTTCACGCCAAACCACTCTGACGACGTTGTTTACATCTTCACCATTTAGTTACATAGACGTTGTTATAAAACAGTAGAATTCCACTTTAAACAAATCCAGGCTCTAAATAGTTGTGTTTTTGGAAACATTGCATGATGCAGCTAATCACAGCATAACAGCCATCTAAGAAAACTATATATGTAATATAAACCAAGGCGTCACAAATCCTTCGTATAAATGGATTTTGGGAGCGCACTATAAACAATCATTTGTACGAGTATACAAAAAGAAATACAATTGTGCATATGGGCTTATAGGCTCTCCCAGCGCATTTCATCAGGTTAAAGCATGCATCTCATTTTTCTCTTTAAGATGGAACATGTCATCAGTGACCCTTTAAAAGCCCCACTGTAAAGCCCAGTCCACAAGACAGCAGGGCCGCTCCGCTGGCTAGTAAAGAAACAGCAGGGAACAAGCAATGGTTACAGTATGAGTCTGACCCAAAGCAGAGGGGATGTTCCAGCAATTTCCCATCCTCTCTCAAACTGAACAAACATGGCGGTTCTGCTTGCTTTGTCGTGTGATGTAGAACAGAACCTGAGGCTCCATAACTGGGCTCAGTATTTAGCTTCAGATTTTTAGCATCGTTAAGCTTTTTGTTTAAACCTCTGAATAGATCAGATTTGCACATTTAGAGAGTTATTCTTCCAACCTAATGAGAAACTGTAGATGGCTCTGTTTGTATCCATATATTTCATACTGGGCATATATACATACATACATACATACATCAAGTGTAACCTACATCAGTAAGGTCCAGCCAATAGTAGCTCTGTGGTCAGAAACTGAAGGGCTAGCGGATGGCTGATACAAAATGTTCATAAATACACAAGCTACATTCTCTAACTCTACACTAGCAAAGTGGAATGTAGACATGGCAAACCTCCGTGATGTTCTGGAGGTATTTTAATTACATGGTCCTTGGGTTGAGGTGATGGTGAATTTCAACCACCATGCCTACGTTGAGTTAATGTACGACATCAGCTTACCAAGGAACATAACATTGCCTAACGTATTCCAAGATGACAATTCTCTCATTCGCAGGGCAGCAAATGTGACTGATTGGCATGATGATTTATGATGACCATGATTGGACCATTCAGGAGCATGCACACTTCTGGACTGGCCCGCAGAATCCCCAGATTTGAATCCTCTTGCAAAGCTGTGGGACTGCCTGGAGCAACCAGTAAAACGGCAAGGAAGGCATCCACCAAATCTGGAGATTGATGTGGCCTACATCCAGAAACTATTCCAGTCCGTGCCAAATTTAATCACAGCATGTGCTATTAAGTACGATTTAATCACAGGGGACTAATTTTATTGTCCAGTGAGCATATACACCCAGCCACCCACCACCCACACACACACACAGTGTATATATACACTTATTTTGCATCCAGCTGTGGCTGTCAGGTTTGCGCTCCTGCTTCGTGTCAACCTGGAGTGTGAAAAAGCACTGTGATTGCCAAGGTCAAGCGCGTCATTAAACACAGGAGGAAAAGAGGCTGTGAGGAAATAGGTCAAAGTCAAGGAGGAGCTCCGCAACTGCCCTGCATTTCATCCACGGGAAACACAAAGCACTCAAAGTGAAAGTGACAGCTCTGTGAATAATCTTCCAGTTACCCCATTACCCTAAAAGTAGCCGGTCAGCCAAGACACGTTTGGTGTCTGAAGTCTGCTTCTTCAGTTTTACACTGGACGGACGAGGCTACTGCCGCCGTAATGGAGCCAACTGGCGTTATGCTAACTATATCCCTAAACCCTCACTCACTTAAACCATGTGGAGGAATTTCTAATAAAGTTGATTATGTGGTTTTGGCACTGTATGACACACTAGACATTTACATGCAGCCTGATAGTCCAGCTTAATAGTAATATAAGGCATCCATATATACATTCTATATACACTGTAGTATGTACAGAGGCAATAGATTAGTCTGATCCAGGCCATTCCTAGTACAATGTGCATCCGATTGAGTATGGTGGGTAATCCTGTAAATAATCTACTACATAGAGGAATAATAGCCATGTAAATGGCTGGATCTGATTATATTCCTAATCAGAAATTAACTACACTATATTGTCAAATGTATTCACTCACCCATCCAATTCATTAAATTCAGGTGTTGTCAATCTACACCATGCACCTAGGCATGCAGACTGCTCCTACAGACACCTGTGCAATAAGTCTAGCTGTGAAATTTCCTCACTACTAAATATTCCACAGTCAAATGTCAGTGGTAACATAAAGTGGAAGCGATTGAGAACGACAGCAACTCAGGCCATGCAAAATGACGGAGGAGGGTGGGTGGATGCTTAGAGGTTAGCAACATTTTGTCGTTACAGACCTCCAAACTTCATGTGGCCTTCATACTAGCTCAAGTACAGTGTGTAGAGAGCTTCATGGAATAGGTTTCCATGGCCGAGCAGCTTCATCCAGGTCTTACATCACCGAATACAATGCAAAATGATGTAAGACGCCTCCACCTGATTGTAAAGCAGTGGAGACGTGTTCTCTGGAGTGACGAATCACGCTTTTCCTTCTAGCAACCCGGTGCACGAGTCTGGGTTTGGCGGTTGCCAGGAGAATAGTACTTCATTGTGCCGAGTCTAAAGTTGGAGGAGGGACTATGGTGTGTTCTTCAGGAGGCTTGGCCCCTTAGTTCCAGTAAAAGGAACTTACCAAGCTTACCAAGAAATTTGGACTTTTGTAATTCAAGCTCCCAACTTTGTGGGAACAGTTTGGGGACGGTCCTGTTCCGAAGCAAGGACTATAAAGATATGATTGGGTGAACCAGGTGTGGAAGAACTTTACTGGCCTGCTCAGAGTCCTGACCTCAACCTGATAGAAGATATTTGGGATGAATTACAGTGGAGACCTTGTCCAACATCAGTGACTGTCCTCACTGATATTAAATCCTATGGATTGAGAATGCGGTATCATTTAAGTTCATATGTGTAAATTCAACATGACAGGAATTAAAAACTGGTCTACAGACGGCATTAGGCTTATGCTGCTTATGTTATGGTAACATGTACACTAAGTGATGCTCCACGCATGCCCATCATTTTGGATCACACAGATGGTTGATCTGTCCATGTAATTTTCCCAGTAAAATGTGCATATAAGCACTCCAGTCCATAGTCTATCTATCTATCTATCTTAGATCTTTGTATGTAAACATCCACTGTTATCTATGAAAACAGACATAAGTCCATTCATATAACTAAAGCAGCAGTAGTTGGTGGTGGTGGTGGTAGTAGTGGTAGTAGTAGTAGTAGTAGTGGTGGTGGAGTAGTGGTAGTAGTGGTGGTGGTGTAGTAGCAGTAGTGGTAGTAGTAGTAGTGGTGGTGGTAGTAGTAGTAGTGGTGGGGTAGTAGTAGTAGTAGTAGTAGTAGTAGTAGTGGTGGTAGTGGTGGTGGTAGTAGCAGTAGTTGTAGTGGTAGTAGTAGTGGTGGGGCAGTAGTAGCAGTAATAGTAGTAGTCTGTCCTGAAGTATTGATGTTGTCTGTATTTCTGTTCATCTTAAATAACTTGACGCTTGAGTTTGAGGTGTGTGACGATTAAGGCATGTAGTTAGCACCATGCTAATTAGCATAGTTTAAAACTAAAAAAGAAAATGTCTCCCCTTTATATGTGAAGAAAAGAAATACACTATATGGACAAAGGTGTTCAGGACACTTACATATTACACCTACACCTTCCGTGACATCCCATTCTAAATCCATAGGCATTAATATGAAGTTAATCCCCCGTTGGCTATGAGCTATAACAGCTTCTATTGCTCTAAGAGGGCTTTCTACAAGATCCTGGAATGTATATGTGGGAATTAATGTCCATTTATCCAGAAGAGTACTTGTAAGGTCAGGCACTGATGCTGGATGAGAGCCTGGCTCACAGTCTTGGATCTAGTTCATCACATACTAAAGAATTAAGACTTCCCTTTACTTAATCTAAGGGGTCCTGCTGAAAAACAACCCCATAGCATTATCCCTCCTTCAAACTTCACAGTCAGCACAATACAGCAGGCAGGTAATCTTCTCCTTCGCCAAACCCCAACTTGTCCATCAGATAGACTGCCAGATGCACTCCAGAGTGCAGTGTTGGTGCTTTACACCACTCTATTGGCATTGTGCTTGGTAATGTAGGGTTTTCATACAGCTGCTCCAGGTGATCTGGAGCTCTGCAGCTACTCAGTCAGGAGTACTTTGGCGACTTCATGAACCTAGGCACTCAGTGATCCCACTGAGTTGCTGCGACTTGATTTTATACACCTGTGGCAAAGGGTCTAAATGAAACACTTAAATTGAAGAGCTGTCCCAATACTTATGTCCCAATATTGTACAAGCATATGTACACATGTTTACTCCAGCTGTTCGTTTTAAGATGGATAATGGAATTTTTAAAGATGGATAATGGAATTGTGCCTTTTGGGATGTTCTTACAACAAATGTACAAGGCCCAGGAGAACAAAGGGAGTGACCACTCCTCTGGACATTCTGCTGAAGTGTTTGCGCTCTCCAAAACACGAGTGAGTTATGCTCTGTAGACTCGTGGCTTATTGTGTTTCTCATTGAGGCCCGATCTTTTATGTCAATAATAAGTCTGTCTTTAATTTGAGAAAATCCAAGCGTCATTGTTTCTGCAACCAATCTCCTGTTTGATGCTAGTGACTACAATGTGGCATGGATGTCATAAAAACGACATTGCTATTTCAATAACTTTGAGTATTCAATCTGCTGCATTATAAATTACTATGGAATTGCTTTTTATTTCACAGACCAATAAATAACCAAAACAGATAAAAAATAAATCACAAATCATTCAACTTGGTAAACTGTGGAAATCGTATGATTGATCTATGATGTGATGAAATGTCGTCCGACTCATTAGACCTAAAATCCACCACAATAAAGAACACAATAGTTCTCATATTGCTGTTTATTTGTTCATTTGTTTGTTTGTTTACTCAGTTAGACCCAGATTTAACCACAATTAGATGCATGACAACATAGCCTCCTTACTCCTAATCTTTATTGCATTAAAGAAACAGAAATGAAAGACATCTGTAGCTGCAGCTGAGTCAGGCCTTAAGGAGCCCAGCTGTAATCCTGCCACTTTGTGAACCTCTGGGATTGTCAACCGGATCTCCTTCTGCTTCATCTGTACTGTACCACTTATTACCACAGACAATCATTTCAACACGTCCCCCTAAATGTACAGAACATCCCAAACCTACTTTACATTATTTAGCAGATTAGTTTAAGGTAGGTTTCAAGCAACTAAAGTTTTATTAAAGATTCACAGTGTAAAGGCAGCCTGACCATGGCCACTGTGGAGAATGAATATTCTGTTAACAATCAATCAAGCTTTATTTTAAGACATGTTAAAGGTGAGCCGTATTTTATGAATGTGCACTTGCTGGTGTGTTTTGGATCATTGTCCTACTGCAGAACCCAAGTTCGTTTCAGCTTGAGGTCACGAACAGATGGCCGGACATTCTCCATCAGGATCTTTTGGTAGACAGCGGAATTCATGGTTCCATTTATTACAGCAAGTCTTCCAGGTCCTGAAGCAGCAAAACAGTCCCAGACCATCACACTACCACCACCATATTTTACTGTAGGTATGATGTCCTTTTTCTGAGATGCTGTGTTACTTTTACGCCAGATGTAACGGGACACGCACCTTCCAAAAAGTTAAACTTTTGTCTCGTCAGTCCACAGAGTATTTTCCCAAAAGTCTTGGGAGTTCATCAAGATGTTTTCTGGAAAATTGAGACAAGCCTTAATGTTCTTTTTGCTCAGCTGTGGTTTTCGTCTTGGCACTCTGCCATGCAGGCCATTTTTGCCCAGTCTCTTTCTTAAGGCGGAATCATGAACGCTGACCTTAACTGAGGCAAGTGAGGCCTGCAGTTCTTTGGATGTTGTTGTGGGGTCTTTTGTGACCTCTTGGATAAGTCGTCTGTGCGCTCCTGGGGTAATTTCGGTCGGCCGGCCACTCTTGGGAAGGTTCATCACTGTTCCACGTTTTCACCATTTGTGGATAATGGCTCTTACTGTGGTTCGCTGGAGTCCCAAAACTTTAGAAAAGGCTTTGTAACCCTTTCCAGACTGATAGATCTCAATTACTTTCTTTTTTTCTCATTTGTTCCTGAATTTCTTTGGATCTTGGCACGATGTCTAGCTTTTTGAGTATCTTTTGGTCTACTTTATTAGACAGCTCCTATTTAAGTGATTTCTTGATTGAGAACAGGCGTGGCAGTAATCAGGCCATAGGTGTGACTAGAGAAATTGAACTCAGGTGTGATAAAACACAGTTAAGTTGTATTTTAACTGGGGAGCAAACACTTTTTCACAAAGGGCCATGTAGGTTTTGATTTTTTGTCTCCCCTAATAATAAAAATCTTGATTTAAAAACTGCATTTTGTGTTTACTTGTGTAGTCTTTGACTTATATTTAAATTTGTTTGATGATCTGAAACATTTAAGAGTGACACATGCAAAAAAAAATAATCATGAAGGGGCAAACACTTTTTCACACCATATATGTATGTATGTATGTATGTATGTATGTATGTATGTGTGTGTGTGTGTATATATATATATATATATATATATATATATATATATATATATATATATATATATATATATATATATATATATATACACAACTTTTATGGGCAAAGTGGAGGTGGAGACGGGATTGTTGGGTGTTTGTTGGGCGTCTTTCCAACAACAAATGATCTTTTATTAAGGGTTGGGAAACAGAGATCCTCACCTATTGCCTTCTCTGAGGTAAGACAAGCAGTAAGGTCAACTAGTCTGTGCAACCCCTACTTTCTGCATTTTCCTCTTTCCATCACTCCATCACTCGCTGGTTAATATGTTTGAACTTGTCTCAAACCTTCATAGGCCAGCATTCCTAGTGTTTGGTTGGTAGCTGTTTAGCTGGGCTTTAATTCCCACATGAATACAAAACAACATATCCTTGAGGTAGCGCTAAAATTCTGGATTTTATCCTAATCACTGTTTTTCCATTTTAGGCCACACCAACCAGCCAAACTGTCCAATTACTTACAGATTAAACCATTCATAATGCATAGCTTTAGGTACCATACCAGCGTAAAGCATATCTACCAGACAGTGCTACATTTCCAGGTTCCATCTACCATATGGACAACATTAGCTCCAACACATGCTAGCAACCCTGTCTTTTCTTTACATGCAGAATCGCAAACATCAAAGAGCCCGATGGAAATGATTTCAGTACCCTGAGCCCTCCCCAAAAGCAGGATCATTTAGGAGGCCTATTGAGCACTGTCAGTAGAACTTTGGGGTCATACTTCAGGCAAACTTGAGTTTATGCTATAACCTATGGGCACCTGGGGGGGCTTATATTATGGCTTTTCTAGTAAGCTCGGTCACTATGGACAACCGGGGTCAACACAGAGTCAGAGAGGGTTAATGTGGCATAATCTATGATCAGAAACAGAGAAAGGAGCGGGCAAGGTCAAAACTGGTTAAATACGGCACTGAGAACTAGGAAAATACCAAACAGGGAACAAGGGGGAGAACAAAAACATGGCCTGGATGGAGCCAGGGCAGAGCCAGAAGGTTCTAGACAGAGTGAGAGAACACCCAGGAGTTTTTTTAGCACCAGGGCAGAGCCAGAAGGTTCTAGACAGAGTGAAAGAACACCCAGGGTTTTTTTAAGGACCAGGGCAGAGTCAGCAGGTTCTAGACAGAGTGAGAGAACACCCAGAACTTTTGTTTAGGACCAGGGCAGAGCCAGAAGCTTCTAGAGAGAGTAAGAGATGAGCCAGGAGTTTATTTAGGACCAAGGCAGAGTCAGAAGGTTCTAGACAGAGCGAGGGATGAGCCAGGAGTTTATTTAGGACCAAGGCAGAGTCAGAAGGTTCTAGACAGAATGAGAGACGAGCCAGGAGTTTATTTAGGACCTGGGCAAAGCCAGAAGGTTCTAGACAGAATGAGAGACGAGCCAGGAGTTTATTTAGGACCTGGGCAAAGCCAGAAGGTTTTAGACAGAGTGAGAGATGAGCCAGGAGTTTATTTAGCACCAAGGCAGAGTCAGAAGGTTCTAGACAGAGTGAGAGATGAGCCAGGAGTTTATTTAGGACCAAGGCAGAGTCAGAAGGTTCTAGACAGAGTGAGAGATGAGCCAGGAGTTTATTTAGGACCAAGGCAGAGTCAGAAGGTTCTAGACAGAGTGAGAGATGAGCCAGGAGTTTATTTAGGACCAAGGCAGAGTCAGAAGGTTCTAGACAGAGTGAGAGAACACCCAGAACTTTTGTTTAGGACCAGGGCAGAGCCAGAAGGTTCTAGACAGAGTGAGAGACGAGCCAGGAGTTTATTTAGGACCAGGGCAGAGCCAGAAGGTTCTAGACAGAGTGAGAGACGAGCCAGGAGTTTATTTAGGACCAGGGCAGAGCCAGAAGGTTCTAGACAGAGTGAGAGACGAGCCAGGAGTTTATTTAGGACCAAGGCAGAGCCAGAAGGTTCTAGACAGAGTGAGAGACAAGCCAGGAGTTTATTTAGGACCAAGGCAGAGCCAGAAGGTTCTAGACAGAGTGAGAGACAAGCCAGGAGTTTATTTAGGACCAAGGCAGAGTCAGAAGGTTCTAGACAGAGTGAGAGACGGGCCAGAATAAGAATAAGTCTAGAGGGTGAGACCAGTGCAGAGCCAGAATGTCCTGCACAGTGTGATGGCACAGCCAGCTGTTTCCAGGACAGGGCAGACCCACAAGGTTCTAAACAAGGTGAAGGCAGAGCCGGTAGGTTCCACATAAGACCAGGGCAAAGACAAAATGTTCTAGACAAGAAGAGGTTAAAGGCAGAAGCTTCCAGACCAGGTTAGGGCAGAGCCAAAAAGTTTTAGACGGGGTGAAAGCAGAGCCAGGAGGAGGAAGGCAGTTTACAGGTGTGATCAGACAGCCCACATCAACTTCCAAAGTAGGGTACTGTCACCCCGCTAAGCCATAACTACTTGTTTACAGTCACATGGTTGTCAACAACTTGTAAGATTGTTATGTGAACTATATGTGTATCTTCTGGGACGAACCATTGCCAGCATAGTCTGTGGTGCCATGGTTTCAGCAAATACCACAGACCACAGTGTGACCAATTTTACCAAGTGTGTGTGGGACTTTATGAGCCAGTCAAGTGAAACTCTTGTGTGGTAAACTCAGAAATACACGAATTTATGAGGAATGGCTGAACCAGCAAGCAGCCAGATCACAAACGTTCGCAAGATCAAGGTGGGGGAAGTCATTTATATACAGGCTGCCGCTTTATTGGCCATATTGGTTATGGAAAGAGTATCCTGTAAGCTCGGACAAGGCCAAGGCTTTTGTTACAGAAGAGCTGTCCCAAGACCTTTATTCTTTCTAAGATCTTTTCTCTTGCCTTAAGAACTAAAAGCACAACACATTCCCAACATGAAAAAATAAGCGGTTGTGTTTTTAAACTCTCACTCTGCCGGTAGAATCTCCCACCACAGAAACAGGTTCTAACCCCAGGTTAGACTACAGGCTCCTCTGAACAGCCATTCTGAGCATCATGCACTGAAAGCCCGACAAATTCAAAATGCAGACAGTTCAAATTCCCCGACGTACTCTTATGTAAGCCTGCCTTTAGTTAAAGTCATCTAATGTGGCTGGGCTAATTGTAAACAGCACACGTGTAAACACCATCCATCTCCCATTCCCACGCTGAGAGCCATCATGAGCCTGAGCTTCTCGTCATCCTCAGCAGTAAACCAGCTTTCTGTGACTAACATCGGAACTGTACTCACTCTAAACAGAGCGGTTAGCCTCACGGTGGTTCACGGAGCGGCCCACAGCCCTGTCCGTTCACACTGTAGACAGGAGCGCAAGGAATGCTGGGAAAAAAGTCTGCAACAAATAGCTGATTACATATTCTCTCTACATACAGCTCTGGGGAACTTAAGAGACCACCTCAAAATGATCAGTGTCTCTAGGTGTACAGGTTCTGGGTTTGTGTTGGACCAAAATTCCTCAGTTCTGTTTTATCCCCTACACTACTGGAAGCATGTCTCCCAAACTCCAGATCAGATATTGTATTAGATCTGTTTATTTAGAAAATCACTAATGACCTCCAGAAGCCTGTTTATAGAACCATGCTCGCTGTGCGTTTCACCCCAGCCACCGCTCGCCAGTCTCTCTGTAGGTCACTTGAGGTCATCTTACGGTGGTTAAGGGGCATTGGAATGAGGTTGCGCTCATCACGGTCAGTAGAGAGTGGTTTCGGCCCTCTGCCAGTCTGTACCTGTGTTGTCCTGTGTGTTTGCTGCTTGACCTTGTTCTTATGAACCAGATGCTCACTGTATACCAGTAAAGCTAGAACCCAACCTTCTGTTCCTCACTGAGAACCTCCTGTGCATGTGGAGATGCTGATTTAAGAAGAAACTGTTATGGGCTCTGGTATTTATTTCCACTGCTGTAGAACCAGTATATGCTTTCTCCAATACTCCTGTTGGGGCAGTCATGGGTGGGAGGATAGGGAACCAACCTTGTGACTTGTCGGTAGTTAGATTCCCTGAAAGGATGGTAGTGACTGAGGGGTTCTTTGACCAAGACACCTAAGCCCCAACTGCTCCCCAGATGACGCTCAGGTGGTGGGCAAGTGTACTCACTGCCCCCTAGTATGTGTGTTCACTAGAGTGTATGTATGTGGGTGGTCACTTCACGGATGGATTAGAGGCTCTTCTTGTTTTCCTAAGAAGAAACAAAGCATATCTCACTATTGTATTAAAGAAGGATCTCCAGTGTCTGAATACTTTCCCCAAAACATTCCTTTATTAGGAAGAGAGGAGATTAGCATAAAATAGCTTTAGAACTAAATGACCTCTGGATTGACAGATTAATTCATTCCCAGCCTTCATCGCTGAAGCCTTAATGACTAATGTTTTGAGAAGAAACAGATGAAACATTCTTAGTGACTTGCGTTCATCACATATGATGGAATGGAGCTTAAAAATATCCAGAACTTTTTCTTGTGATTGCAAACAAAGTCCCTTAGTGTAGCCTTTTCGCTAACCCAACTTGAGGAAGTCCTTATGTACCCAAAGGGACGTAATCAATGGGGCTGATGGTGGAGTGAATTTTGTCAGTGTCGAAAAGAATCCATTTCTTTCCTCCATAAAAAAAGACTTTCAGGGTTTATATAGGGTTATTTAAGGGTTTCAGCCAGGCAGTGAAGGATGTTGTCTGCCAATCTTCTTGAGGTGGACAAAGGCAATTTTAGTTATACTGTTATTATGAGCCTTCAGAAAAAAGTGTAAGATAACGTACCTGGGCCACATGTGATTAAACCTGGCTCAGATGGTGCAGATAGACTTTCTTAAGGGTAGAACCGGATGCAATAAAAATGGCGTCAGATTTATTACTATTTAATTCAATCTTCTTTGCCTTCCAGTTTTTAATATCAACCGAGCAGCTAATCAATGAGCCAGGAGGCAGAGTTTTAGAAGCTTGGTGCTTCGTCCGCATAGCAGTAAAACTGAAATGAAGATCATGTTGCCAAATACAATCACCAAGCAGAAGCAAATAGAGGATAAAACCAAGGGGCCCAAGAACTAAACCCTGGGGGACTCCATAAGAGAGAGTCCAAGTACCTGACCTGAAGCTGCCATTAGTGAGGTATGACTGGAACCAAGCAGTTGCCATGCCATCACAATAACCAGCGTTACTCATCGCTGTTCCCTCAAGGTGTTATTAACACACATCACAGTTACAAACGTTACTTATGTAGCCCTCTAAAGGTGTTAACACACATCACAGTTACAAACGTTACTCACCGATTCCCTCTATAGGTGTTAACACACATCACAGTTACAAACGTTAATCACCGCCGCCCTCTATAGGTGTTATTAACACACATTACAATTACAAACGTTACTCACCGCCGCCCTCTAAAGGTGTTAGCACACATCACAGTTACAAACGTTACTCATGTCACCCTCTAAAGGTGTTAACAAACATCACAGTTACAAACGTTACTCACGCCGCCCTCTATAGGTGTTATTAACACACATTACAATTACAAACGTTACTCACTGCCGCACTCTAAAGGTGTTAACACACATCACAGTTACAAACGTTACTCACGCCGCCCTCTAAAGGTGTTATTAACACACATTACAATTACAAACGTTACTCACCGCCGCCCTCTAAAGGTGTTAGCACACATCACAGTTACAAACGTTATACAATGATGCTTCCTAAAGTTGTTAACACACATCACAGTAACAAACGTTACACAAGGTCATCCTCTAAAGATGTTAACACACATTACAATTACAAACGTTACTCACGCCACCCTCTAAAGGTGTTATTACCGCACATCACAGTTACAAACGTTACTCACGCCGCCCTCTAAAGGTGTTATTAACACGCATCACAGTTACAAACGTTACTCACGCCGGCCTCTAAAGGTGTTAACACACATCACAGTTACAAACGTTACTCACGCCGCCCTCTAAAGGTGTTAACACGCATCACAGTTACAAACATTGATCACGCCGGCCTCTAAAGGTGTTAACACACATCACAGTTACAAACGTTACTCACGCCGCCCTCTAAAGGTGTTAACACGCATCACGGTTACAAACATTGATCACGCCGCCCTCTAAAGATGTTATTAACGCACATCACAGTTACAAACGTTACTCACGCCGCCCTCTAAAGGTGTTATTAACACGCATCACAGTAACAATCGTTAAATGTTACACACATCACAGTTACAAACGTTACTCACCGCCGGCCTCTAAAGGTGTTAACACACATCACAGTTACAAACGTTACTCACCGCCGCCCTCTAATTGAGTTATTAACACACATCACAGTAACAAACGTTACTCACGCCGCCCTCTAAAGGTGTTAACACACATCACAGTAACAAACATTACTCACGCCGCCCTCTAAAGGTGTTAACACACATCAGTTACAAACGTTACTCACGCCGCCCTCTAAAGATGTTAACACACATCACTGTAACCAACGTTACTCACCACCGCCCCTAAAGGTGTTATTAACGCACATCACAGTAATAAATGTTAATCATCGCCGCCCTCTAAAGGTGTTATTAACACACATAACATAAACAAACGTTACACACGGCTGCCTTCTAAAGTTGTTATTAACACACATCACAGTAACAAACATTACTCGCGCCGCCCTCTAAAGGTGTTAACACATATACAGACTGACAAACTGTAGGTGCTGTTGTGTGCATTATAAGTTACACCATTAATCTTGATTTGCTCTTCTATTATTAATGCTTTAGCTTCATTCTAGAGGAAGGAAATAGATGCTCTCTTTACTGGGCCGCTGATTATCCGTTATTATTTTTTCGTACAAGGTTTTCCTCAAGTCTCTGCGGCCTTTAATTTACATGAGTTAAAGAGGAATGGGTAAGCTGGGCAACTTTATACTGAACCCTGAGGAACGTTCTGGATCTGTTTAAGCTTTAGTCCATTATACTTGAAGGTGACAAGACACTAATAAGGTTTGGTCTGTTCTTTCTCAAAACATCGGTCATTAAGGCCTCGGCCATGAAAGCTGGGCTCCATCTGTCAGACTAGAAGTAATTTTGCTCTAACGCTAGCTTGAAGTCATATTCATTAGAAACTGCGGAAGCATTACACACCGAGTTTCTATCCAACATAATTAATATCGCATGATGCACGGGCAAGACCTGAGGACCATCATCAAACACAAGCAACGAAGCGAGACAATCTGCACAGTGTCCCCAGCATAGATGAAAAGGATGAGAGAAAAAACAAGAAATGAAAGCCTACAAGAGGCAAAGCCTCTCTGCACTTCACTAACGCCCAATGATTAGCTATTATGGCCCCCTCCCTCCCGTTCCACCAGGGATAGCTCAAAATGAGAGCCAGACACTGGAGCTGACTCCACTGTCTCCAAATATCAAGGCAAAAGCCGCTGGGAGCTCCACACATCCATTTCAGAGAAACACCACATCAGCACTTTAATATCTAGTCTCCCTCAACATACATTTAATGGGTCCAAAGCAGAACAGTGGCATGTAATCAAACGGCTAATTTAATGCTAGCATCGTGTTTTAATCTGCAGCTGGCGATAGTGTACAGACTGGGATATGACTGCAATTTAGACATGAAGGAAAAGACCAGACCTGGGCTGCAGTTTGTGATTACGCTTGCGCCTCAAGTCTTTACTTAGTCTTTGTTTACTACTGTTTCAAGTCAAATGGTTGGTTAACGGAATTTGCTCGTCTCGACAATCCATAAGTAAAGCCTTCGCTAATAAATCACTGCATACAAGCCACGGTTCTAACATCCAACAGACTTTCAGACACAAGTACGAACACACCCAGACTCAGGGGACAATCTTAAACATGGCATTGTTCTGCAGTTTATGACGTATTATGAAATCCCTAAATATAAAACGTGCCAGAAATTCTGCACAGGCAACAGTGTATGCTTTGTGTTTTGTTCCAATACATTAAATACAGCAAATAAACATTGTGTATTAAACTATGTAGACACGTGTCTCTGTCGGGGTTAAATTAGGTCATTCTCAGGCCAACAGGCATTGTAATTTGACCAAGGGCATCCAAAAGTTTGGGTAACACTTTGCATGAAGCGTGTCTACAGCATACATACACACTTCATAACAGATTCATGAATGTTAAATAAATGTGCATACATGTTATATGTGTACGTGCTTTACACTTCATTAATATGGATGACCATGTCATTGTAAGGACAGGCATCTTTTTCAAAATAAAAGTCTTTGTTTGTTGATTTTGAAAAAACATTTTTCCAGTGAAATGCCCAAATGACCTGGCTTTACCCTTTTGGACAGAAAGTGCTTTGTAGACTCTCAACTTATTTTGAATTTACTTTAGACAAAAGCACCTTCTGTCCAAGGCAGTAAGGCCAGGTCATTTTCATTTTGCCTGTCCAGAAATGAGGTGGTTTGCTGAAAATATTATAGTCTGCCAACATCATAAATGAAGACTTTTTTTTGAAAAACAAATCTCTCACTACATTGACACAGAACTCTTATAATATCATGTAAAATGTGAACTTTAGGAGATGTCGGTTTAAACACTTATACGTATGTTATGAAGTGTTTATGTAAAATGACTATGTTTTGTAAACAACCCTTCAAGTAAAGCAGTATCAAAGTTTGCATAGAACTATTAAGATCTTTAACTCAGTGACCAGTTTAGCTGTGAAGCTGCGATGGAGATATGGAACAAAAATGTGAATATTATAACAGAAGTTATTATATTCTATGCCATATAGTTCAGCTACTGCATAGACTGCAGTGCAAACTCATGGAATCATTCATAAATGATAGATGTTTGTAACAGAATAAACACACACCTGTGTGACTGCCTTTCTTTTTCGAAACTACGCGGAGCCTCGTGACTGACGCGTGTCCCATGCTGGTAGCCTAGCTACCAAACCACATGCGTTTTCGTTGAATTTCTTCTCTTTATTTTCCGTATTTCAGGCGCTGAACAACATATTCAAACTTAAACAGATTCACAATTGAAGAGATGTACATTAATCTCCCAATTAAACAAAGTCCACAGCACGAAAACACTCCACCACCATGGTCAGAAAAAACATGCAACTCCCTAGTCCCGTAAGCCCCGCCCACTCCCACAAATACATGCAAATCCACACATACGGGGATTCCACAACCCGAATCTCCATAGTTACACGGGCACAGGCATTAGAAATAAATCTAATGATGTTCACACATCAAATTACCCATTCTAAAATAATGCATATAAACGAATCAAACAATGAAAGCTATAAGGAGGCGTTTGGCTCCTACAACCTGATTTCAGATCTTGGTAAGCGGTATCTGAGAGCTCAAGTCCATGATACTTCATTCCATTTTATTTAATTTAAAATTATACAAAACAAAATAAATACACTATTCTTCCTTTTCAAGTTTGGTTCATCTGCTACTCACTTCACTATTCATATCAACAGATATTTTTACTAGAGGTAAAACTTTAGCATGCCACTGTACAAACCAGATTCCAAAAAAGTTGGGACACTAAACAAATTGTAAATAAAAACTGAATGCAATGATGTGGAGGTGCCAACATCTAATATTTTATTCAGAATAGAACACAAATCACAGATCAAAAGTTTAAACTGAGAGAATGTATCATTTTAAGGGAAAAATATGTTGTTTAAAAATTTCATGGCGTCAACAAATCCCAAAAAAGTTGGGACAAGTAGCAATAAGTGGATGGAAAAAGGAAATTGAGCATAAAACGAACAGCTGGAAGACCAATTAACACTAATTAGGTCAATTGACAACATGATTGGGTATAAAAAGAACTTCTCAGAGTGTCAGTGTCTCTCTGAAGCCAAGATGGTAAGAGGATCACCAATTCCACCATTGTTGCGCAGAAAGATAGTGCAGCAATACCAGAATGGTGTTACCCAGCGTAAAATAGCAAAGACTTTTAAGTTATCATCATCAACCGTGCATAAGATCATCAAAAGATTCAGAGAATCTGGAACAATCGCTGTGCGTAAGGGTCAAGGCCGTAAAACTCTACTGGATGATCGTGACCTCCGGGCCCTTAAACGTCACTGCACCTCAAACAGAAATGCCATATTAGATGTTGCAATATTATATGCAATATATTATATGCAATATTAGATGTTGGCACCTCCACATCACTGCATTCAGTTTTTATTCACAATTTGTTTAGTGTCCCAACTTTTTTGGAATCCGGTTTGTATATGTGCAAATAGTACCTTCGGTGGAGTGACATATTTTGTTGAAATAAAACAAAAATAAAATAAATAACTAGACTCCTACAGAGAACAATTCTGAAAAACATTTTTTTTATAAATATTTCTAGAATTTTAGCACATTTTTCTATATATCTGAGTATAAGACAATGGAAGAATCAAATCCTAAATTTGGCCGCATGTTATGCTTTACCCCAGTATTTTCAATTCTGCAAATACATGATATACATTAAAATTTGCAGAGGTATGTTAACTGTAGTGAATTTACAAACTTTCTCACTTAGTAAAAAAGTGGAACCTGTTCCTTTGCATATGGGAAGTTAGTTAGAGAGCCGTGACAATGTATTTCCAGTGGGGTGGGACAGTGTGTTGAGTATTGGTAGCACCATGACAATGTGTATGGGGTGGGGGTGGAGGTGGCAATAGTCGTGCCAAATAATGTCAGGCCACGCTGACTGCAGTGTATCCCACAGCTGCTGGAGGGTGTGTGGGGGAGGATCCATAGAATGAACCTGACAATCCAGGTGGTCCCACAGATGCTCAGATGAGTTGAAGTCTGGGGATTTCAGGGGTCCAAGGTAGTCTTGGTCATGCTCTTTCAACCAATGTTGGACATTTTAGCTGTGGGGCATGTGGCATCGTCTTGCTGGAAGGTCTCATCCAACCCAGGGAAGACAATCAGCATGTATGGGTGTATGTGATCTGCAAAGATGGATTCAGTGCCAAATAGATTGAGAGTGGCTTCCACATGGATGAGTGGGCCCAGAGAATGCCACAAAAACGTGACTTCCTTCATGAGCTACACGCTGCTGCCATCAAAATTAGGAAGCAGTCATAATAATGTGACCTGACTGTGTATTTGTACACTACACTAGCCCATGTTTGAACTTAGCTAATAGGCTACAGGTTTATTCAGACGTATGAAAGGGCTAACAGCCTTAGTCCATTCATAATGTCAGTTTAACGTGTAAGTCTATTCGGCCCAAGACCGTTCAGCACTGTCGCTACACTATCCCGGCAATTAAGGAATGCTAATTAAAAATGGATTTAGCCGCATGCTAAGCATGCTGTAGCACGGCAAATCAACCACAGATTAATCAGGGGGATTTTGTGCTGATTTCCTGACAATTCCAGACAGGATGTTTGAGGAAGAGAATAAGTGAAGCATGGAGATGCTATATAAAGCAGAAAACAGGCCTCAATCCCACATAAACCACCAGTTTTATTGTTTGGATGAAAAACAACAATGCAGTTCTCAGACCCAAAGGACGCTGTGCCAGATTTAGCCAAGCTCCTGTGAACCAACTGCTGAGGAAACAGTTCAGAGAGCAAATGTTGCTAACAATAAATAAAATAAATGAAAATAATTATCATCATGCACTTAGCGTCCATTCACTGTTAGTCAGTTCAGCATATTTTGTGAATCAATTTCTTTAAAGAGAAATAGTTGCACAAATAGCTGCACCCTGAAGGATCAACCAGGAAAAATGAAACTTGGTGGATAGGTTTAACGTTGTGAGACATGCATGTGACGTAAAGAAGGATGGGCCTCATTGCTGTATCTGATTGACCCAACAGCTGCAATTGTGGACATTCAGTTAGTGCCAGCACCATTGGCACATACGACACAGGACTACATGCACACAGACCATTAAGACAACTGTCCTTAACACCAAAGACTGCAATGGTGTCGTGCCAGACTGTAATGGAGGGACTCAGAATGGCAGCGGGTCATCTTCAGTGACGAGTCCCGCTTTTGTCAAGGTAGAGACGACCAATGAATCCATGTGTGGAGGCACCGTGGTCAGCAGCAAGATGAATGGTTTGTTGACATGCATCACACGTCCAGAAGTCCTGGTGTCACTCCTTTCACCACCCCTACCACACCACCTGCAGTAACTGTGTGAGAATATTCAATATACATGGGATGGGTTATCACAGGAGACCATTAGGAACCTCTAGAGCTCCATGTCAAGGCATCTGGCATGTTGAAAAAAAACCTTCTATGCTTAGAAATATACTTATTATAACTTAATATTAATTGTAATTACTGCAATCATAGGTGACTGGATTATCTAACACAGGTAACAATACTTATATATTGTTTATATTTCTATTCATAACCAATGGAAGGTGGCAGAAGCTGCTTTAATCCACCCAGAGAATATAACAGTTGGATATAATGATAATGCTGGGGTGAAAAACACTGTGAATATTTGAGTACTGTTCCACTTATTACTTCTGAAAACTGTGCTATGTATCACCATGATGGATGGGTAGCTGGTCAGACAGTGAGAAACTATGCAGACTTAAATATATACTATATGTTTTTGTTTTTTTCTCTAGTGGCTGGAGAAGTTTTAAATAAAAGACATACAGCTGTCCTGCAGTTCCACAAGCATACTCTTACCTTGGATGTTACCAAAGCTGTCTTAAAGTGAACACCACAGATGATGACAGATGGCTTTTAAGAGACAGTTCAGCCAAAAGTGCTAAAAGTGGCCGAAAGTGAAAAAGCATTATCTCACGCTAGCTGTCGACACTCTTTAATGGAATACTCCAGAGTTTTCCAACTTAACCTCTAATGCTGCATATGTGTTGTACAATAATTTCCACACCTGTCCCTGAACTCAGAAACAAGCAGAGAGCATGCTGACTTACTTATAGTAGAAGTCTATGGGGATAAGAAGATGCTGAATTTAAACAATAAAGGTTTTTTTTTTGTTTTTGTTTTTTTTTTGTAGAACATTTTCAGGAATTCTTCAGTGAATATGTTTGCTCATTACATTTTTGATCTGTAGAATTGATTCTTTGAAAGATGGTACAAGGTTTCCAAAAGGAAAAATCTAATTTGTAATCAAATTTTTGTTCCACTGCAGTCTTACATGACACTCCCTCCGCCATGTTTCACAGATACACTACGTTATTGTATAGTGTTCTAATCCCACTGACAGTTGACTGTGGAATATTTAGCAGTGAGGAAATTTCATAACTGAACTTGTTGCACAGGTGGCATCCGATCTTGGTGCTAGCATTGGCATCAAAAAGATTGGAATACCAATCACTCTCAGAAAGACAATGCACCAAACCTGGTATATATATATATATACATGGGTTGCACAATGAAACTGAAACACCTGTCATTGTAGTGTGGGAGGTCTCATGGCTAAATTGGACCAGCCTGGTGGCCAGTCTTCATTAATTGCACATTGCACCAGTAAGAGCAGAGTGTGAAGGTTCAGTTAGCAGGTAAGAGCACAGTTCTGCTCAAAATACTGCAATGCACACAACATTATGGGTGACATACCAGAGTTCAAAAGAGGACAAACTGTTGGTGCACGTCTTGCTGGCGCATCTGTGACCAAGACAGCAAGTCTTTGTGATGTATCAAGAGCCACGGTATCCAGGGTAATGTCAGCATACCACCAAGAAGGACGAACCACATCTAACAGGATTAACTGTGGACACAAGAGGAAGCTGTCTGAAAGGGATGTTCGGGTGCTAACCCGGATTGTATCCAATAAACATAAAAACACGGCTGCCCAAATGACGCTGTACTGGCCGCAAACGGAGGCCCTACACCATACTAATAAATGATTGTGGTCTAAAACCAGGTGTTTCAGTTTCATTGTCCAACCCCTGTATATATGCAATGTAAGTACCAGCAAATGGTTTAAAATTATTGCTTGTGTAATTGACATTATAGTTGACCTTTTTCATTAATTCCTTAGTAAATGTGTTTGTTAATTAAGATGTAAATCTGTATCATTGCATCTTTCTAAGATGGTACTAATTTTAGAGAGTCAAGAATCTAATATGTTACTGATCCAGTTCCACTGCAGTCTTACATGACACTCCCGCCGCCATGTTTCACAGATAGGCTACTTTACAATGGATTGTAAATCTTATAGTTATGCATTGTAAAACCACAAAATTACAATGCAAAAAAAATTGTGGAGAATGGACATAAAATAATAGTACCATTAAAGGCATTTACAGAGTGTAAACAGATAAAATAATTGTAGTCTGCATCAATTCAAATCTCACCCCAGCAGTACTCCTGCCTCCCACCATCGTTAGAAAGCTGTGCAGCATAACTAAAAGCATTTGTATAACAGTTTCATGAACTCTTCAGTTATTTCAGTAAATAAAGGTGTAAATCTTTATAATTGGATCTTTGGGACCAGGTTTATGGGTGGAAGAATTTATGATCATACATTACCTACATAGTGATATTGAATTTCAGCATACTCCACCTCCAGATCACCTGGAAGGTTAGATAAGCTTCATGAGAACAGTTTTGGTACATTTACTCCGTCTGTCTGAATGTTTGCGTGTAATTAATGGTGAACAGTTGTGTAAATTAAAATGTTCATTCATGTCGTTTAATAACTTCCCATGTATTTTCATTGTTAGTGAGCGGAAATGTTTTCTATACTTTTCTACCCTGCAAAATAATACTTTAGCAAATGAAATCATGACAAATCCAGGCAATGTATCTAATATTTATCATCATAAGATTGTTGTAATGTTATAAAATCATTCAACATATTTTTGTTTTATGCAATTCTTTTAGCACAAACATCTGACTGCACTTCATTTACTTATTAAATAGAAACACAAAAGAAGTGATCGGTTAAAGGAATTCATTATTAATTATTCATTATTAAAGA
Organism: Prochilodus magdalenae; assembly: GCA_024036415.1. Taxonomy (NCBI): domain Eukaryota; kingdom Metazoa; phylum Chordata; class Actinopteri; order Characiformes; family Prochilodontidae; genus Prochilodus; species Prochilodus magdalenae. The sequence continues at coordinate 82,427 of JAMWET010005361.1, read as the reverse complement.
CTATTTCCCCTAAAAAAACACTTCTTCAAAAAGAATTAATCTTAAAAACACCTGTAATTAGTTTGAAAATAGTAGTTATTTATAGAATAGAATAGAATAGAAAAGAATTTCTATATTGTCATTGTACCATGTACAATGAAAGTTAGGTGCAAAACAATATGTTAAAAGAGCAATAAAGTTAAAAGAGCAATATAAGAGCAATATAAAAATAAAATTAGGGGGGTTTATCATTTAAACTGTAATATCGATATACACTTAAACTTATTTGTGACATTACATAGAGTGTAATGTGTAGTTAGGAGCTGTTTAAGGCTCGTACAGCTGTAGGATAAAAGCTTTTTGAGCCGGTTTGTCCGAGATCTTACGTTTCTATACCTTCATCCTGACGGTATCAGTTTGAACGAATGGTTTCTGAGGTGTGATGTGTCCACAATAGTCCTCTGTAGTATTTGGAGGCAGCGGGTACTCCGAAGCTATGTTATTTTATTATTAATATAAAATTATATATTATAGATAATGGGAAATTTCTATATGTTTTCCTTTGTTGGAGTTTTTGTGCAGTGTGAGTACCAGCAAATGTTTTAAATTGACTGTCTCTGTAATTGAGAATGTAATAAAGATGCAGCAGATGAGATTTTTTGGTCATTGTAAAACTCCAATAAAGAAAAGCTGTGTGGGATTCCTGCTACCTGTGCTCATTAAATGAAAGTTCCCTAACCTAACCCCTGATCAAGATCCTTTTCTCCTCAGTCCCTCTGCTGTGGGCTTGAGTTTGACCCGTTTCCCAGCATGAGGTGTTCATGCCACAAGCCATATTCCCGCTACAACAATCTCGCTAATCGTCACCAGATGGTTCTTCCCGTTCGAAGAGGTCCACACCTAAAATCCCCACAATGTCAGCAGGCTTTTCTGAAAAACTCACTACAGGCGCTTACCAAAGCACACATCCCACACAAGGGCACAAAGCTGTCTGTTATTCAGATCATCAAGGAAAGCTGCTAGCTGCAGGTAGCACACAAAGTGAAGCTGTTTTGGATTATAGCTTGTTGAATCTTGGGCTTGTCTTTTCTGAGGACTGTCCAGTGTTTTTTTGACACATGGTGTGACCAATGTAGCTGTAACTGTGCCAAGATTCTGACTCACATGAAAGAATCTGCCAGATCAAAGACAGGGATCTAGGCTAAGCTAGGAGGATCTGGCACTTAGACTCTGTGTGAGAAACTTAATAGATAATAGTTATAATAATACATAAATAAGTTTTTCTTCCCAGTCATGGCCATGAGCCAATCATAAAGATACAATTATAGCATTGGCATCAAAAAGCCTGTCGCTGTGTGTGGGCCTCAAAATACCATGTCCAACCAGTTTGATTGCTAGAACTGGTTGGTATATACATTTCATATGATCTAAATAATGTTTAATTTACATGAACATAAAATACTATAACTTTACGCCAAAAAATCATTGTGCATTTGCAAATAATTATTTTGTTAGTTCTAGTCAGTAATTGATAGGCAAAGGCAGTACTTATGACTGGAACACCCAGACAGGAAAATGAGTAAGCAGTGGAAACTGTTCAGAAATCATTCTCCGCCATTGTTCCTAGAATTGTATTGGAGCTTTGAACTCGGCAAATTTAAGCCAGGTCCAAAAATGTCATCTAATTTCTAGGTATTTTAACACACCATACGAAGCTCAAAAGGTCAGTGTGAGGTCAACGGGTCAGGTCAGTCTTTAAAAATAAACACCGGCTCCACACTATTCTATATCTGCTAAAGGACCGGTTCCATAAACCAAAAGTGCTTGGACCCCTGTGATTGCCACTTGCCATGTAATTTATAGACACTAAGCTCTCAAAGCAGTTCCAGTCTACAGAGGTCAATGTGTTCTACACTAATTCCAGACAAAAATGAAGTGGTAGCTGATTGTCCTGGCCAACACAACAATGTGTGAATGTCAAATCTGCCCTTTTTGCTCACCGTTTGGAAGCTGTTACAGACAGAAATTCTGGGATTATGCAGGATGCATTGTTCACCATGGTACAAACAATCCAATGTACCCGCAAAAATACAACCATGGTTTTAAAGTCCAACTGTCTATTTCAACTACAGTATGTTTGTCCCAGGGTTAAAGTGCACAAGTATTCCTTTTCATTACATGAGAATAAAAAACACAACAATAAAACAAAAATGCTGGAGACATGACACAATGAGTCTATACTACTTATTACCCATGACTGCAATGGAATATGGTGTAATTATGTCACCTAAAAAAAAGGTAATTTAGCTGTGTAGCTGAGAGTAACGCCCCAGTGAGAAGAGGGGTGCTGTAGTGTTTTCAACAAGAATGTTGGTGACACCGAGTTAAACCACGAACGAAGACCCTGGAGTTCAACTGCAGCGTGTTTAACATGTGGTGAAAACTGTAATAACAGAAAATAAACCCAATCTCAACATAGAGAGATTACATACACAACGAAAGTGCATCAAGCTAATAAAATTAGCAAAATATACATTAATATCCAATCTTCTCTTTATAAATCATTAAATAATGAAACTTAAAGCATTCCTGCCTGATAATTCAGCGTGGATGGCACCCGATTACATTTCCTTACTGTTTCCTCCACACGGATCTTTGTTTACTAGCGAAAACCAGAAGTATGTAGCTAGAAACCAGAAGTACATTTCAGCGATAATATTTTTAAATAAAAGCTTAAATAAATCATAAATTATTCACCCAAACAACTTTTAACAACGTATAAACTTTCTAGCATTATTTATTTAAACCCATGAAAAATGTCTCAAGGGCAACACAGGTGCTCTTTTTTCGAGAGTGTACAAAGAAAGGAATTGCAGTTGTTATTTAAATGGATAAAATATTAAATCACATTATGCATGTATGCTTTGTCTAAACCAGTAAGTACTGCAGTAAGTACTGTATATACAAATAAAAAAAAGAAAGAAAGATGAAAAAGAGAGCTGAAGAAAGTTTCAGAGTGAAAATACATTTTGCACTTTTAACAGACTTGGACTTTTGCTTTGCGTGACTGTTTACATTAGTTATGTTTATGTTATTAAATCAGTTGATTGAACATTTATTTTGTTGCACCTAAAAGAAACCATATCCTACTGAAACTTTACCTGATGTTTCAGTAGTGGCTGCTACAGGAGCGGGAATTTTAGCTAATAAAAAAAAAACACATGTAAAAATGTTTACTTAATTACAGAGAAACATGGTTCTGTCATCTAACTGCTCACTATATGGCCATGAAGGGTGGGGTACAGTTTCTCAGTCTCAGCTTTAAAAGGCAAGAGAGTTGCTAAAATAAGGTTCCACCCATGGACTAAAACTTTGTGTTTCTGTGGTGAAATGAAAACTTGCAACAGCATTTTTAATCAAGATTTTTACTTTGAATATCTCAGGGGACTGGTTTTAAATAGGTCACAACAAATATCCAATTTCCAAATATCTGTTAGAATTTGCTTTCTTTACTGTGTAAGCGGGAATGCGGGATTATCGTTACGATCATTCGTTCGAGCAAACACAAGTGAAATCGCTGACTCCTGAATTCTGCTGAAAACTACACATGTGCTTTAACTGATCTCTCAAGCACAAGGCCAAATAAGGAGTCTTAGCTTGTATCCCTTAAATGTGCAGGAGTGCAGCATATATGTAGCATGTGTGTGGCAATATTTCTAATTTAAATACGTTATGTCTTCATAATTTGAATAACACTCATATATATTCACAAAGAACAAAGAAAACATTCATGCTAAAAAAATATATATATATATATATATATATACATGTGTGTGTATGTGTGTGTGTGTGTGTGTGTGTGTGTGTGTGTGTGTGTATGTATATATAATATATATAATATAGAAATGGTTTATATAGCCACACTATATATAAAAAAAATTCTAAATAATTTTTTCAAAACCTTGGACAAACCATATTTCAAAACCCTGGACATTAATTTTGGAGCTGCCACTGATGTATATGCAAAGCGGCATAGTCATGCTGTAGCATTAGCGTTATCCTTTACCTGAAGCATAGTGCCCAAACCCTGAAAAGCAGGCCCAGAGACCATTCCCCTTCTGCACCAGACTGGGGGTTAGTGTGCTCCTGGCACCTGCCAAACCCAGATTTATCACCCATTCATACAGTCTACCATGACGCTTAGGCTGCAGCTGCACAGCCATGGTAACCCATTTCATGAAGCTCCCGCCACACAGTTCTTGCGGTGATGTTGCTTCCAGAGGCCATTTGGAACTCTCATTGTATGGAAATGTCTGCTGTTCCACTGCACTAACACGCTCTGATGGCAGGCAGGGTGCACCCCGCTGACACTGTGGATGGGCTGGGGGGCTTGATGCTGGCTCAACATTGTGATGTCTGTCAGCCACAGAAGATGGACGATCAACACTATAACTGCACTCTAAGCTTCAAAGAACTCAGGAAGGTACGGCATTGTTGGTCATGTATGAATGCCCTTGGGTATGCAGAAAAATTAATAATAGTGTTATATGCTATTTTCAAATGACCTGTTCCTGATAAATACGGTTTCCCCACAGAACACAACAGAACATTATCTCATGTGTGTCCCACTTCACTTTTACAAAGTCCAGGAACGACCCTGCTAACACAGCATGTGCTATACATTAATTCAACCCTGAAGCTATAGAGGCCAACGGGTGTGCCTCTCACTAATCACCGCTAGCGTTACCCATGATGCTTGGGCCAACATCAGTCTTTCCAATGAGTTCATCCCATTACACTCACATACACCCATACACACAAACCAGACACTTAATTAACACTACTGTCAGTTAACATACACTCAGAGGAGTAGTTGCACCCAGAAGGAAGTCTGGGATTGCAATGCTGTTGGGAAGGGATGTAAAGGTCACCAGGAACCGACATGCATACGTCTTGGCATGGAGTTGCAGAGGCTCTTAATGGTGTTCTGCTAAAATCCATCTCATGCAGCTTTAATATTCTTACATGGTTCGTCTTGGTGCTGACCACATTGCCCCCACATACTTATTGATTGGTCGTCTCCACCAAGATAAAAGTGGGTCTCATCGCTGAAGATGACCCTCTGCCATTTGAATCAATGGCGTGTTACATGATGTCAAACCTACCCACCAAGCTTCATTCCTGTTGGTTGATTTCTTCTGGGTGCAGCTATGTGTGCAGCTATTTTAGCAACTATCAAAGCAATAATTCCGATAAAATATATGATAAAATGGTAAAAATGGTCATTAAATGTCATGGTCATTAAAAAAAAAGACATTAAATGTCAGCATCAAACTAACAAAGCTTTGTGTTGAGTATTAATTAATATTTAAGGATTGTTATTCATTCAAACAATAAAAGGATTGATGTTGTTTTTTCATAACTGACTTGGCTTTCACTGTTCCGCTTTTAGAACTGAGCCAGAGATTTACATTACTGTAATGTGAAAGCTTATGGAAGTAATTAGCTCAACTCATATCTTATGCTTGTTCTATCTGTGAGAGAAGCAAAAAAAAAAGAAAAAAGTTTCAGCGGTTCTTAGTGTTTGAGATAAAAGGAGGAGTTGGCTAATGGGCTAGCTCCAAATCTGTGAAAGATACAGATCAAGTGAAATGTGGTGCTGCTTACAAAAGTAGCAAGCCAAAGCAGAACGTGATGGTCCCCTCTGTAATAGTCAGGATCTCCATAAAGCCAATTTGTTTGTCCAAAGCTAGTGAAGTTTAGTGAGCATGCTCCTTGGATATATCTATAACCCTACAGTGGTAATACATCATAAAATGTAAATAAATGATTAACATCTTTGCTCAAACAATTACCTCAGTTCATGCTTGTCCTATCACAAGGTTAGAAGAGATCATCTCAGCTGCAAAAATAGATTTCTTGACTTGAGGTACAGTGGTTCAGCTCACATGACTTGTGTTTTTTCTACTTGAATATGTCTTATTGGAACTGCATAAAAGCCTCGTGTAACACAAATACATCTAAATTTGGCCAGCCCAACTAAAACCAGTAATGGTCACCTAAAGGAATTCAATTACTTACCTCTTGAACAGCGTATGAATGGTCACTATAGCATTCGGCAAATATAACGCCACACTCAGCAGCAAGGAAGTGTCAACATGGTCTTACAACCTTTATACTGAGGCCTGGCCAATACAACACAATACAGGTACAACTGAACACACAGGAGAAGGTAGAATGGAGCAAAGGGGGAAAGACACACCCAGTGTTTAAAGAGATGGTAACTATAACTAATGGGAAAGGGTAAGTTTAACTGTCAAGCCCCCCATAGCCATATGTACACGATTATATACAGGGGTTGGACAATGAAACTGAAACACCTGTCATTTTAGTGTGGGACCATCATTTAATTGTATGGTGTGGGGCTCCTTTTGCACATTGCCAATACAGCGAGTTGGTCTTGGGTAATGACATCATACTGCGTCCTGCAACAGTATGGGTCAGAGGGAGTTTAAGCCATTCTTCTTGCAGGATCGTGGCCAAGTCAGCTACGTGATTTGTGATGTGGCCAGGTATCGGGTCCTGTCAGCATGGTATGCTGACATTACCCTGGATCACGTAGGCTCTTGATACTATCCTGCAAGAAGAATGCTGTCCCTCTGGTCCACAGAGGCGCCAGCAAGACGTTGCCACCAACGAATCTGTCCTGTTTTGGCCTCTGGGATGTACACCACCTAATAAATGTTGTGTGCATTGCAGTATTTTGAGCAGAACTGTGCTCTTACCTGCTAACTGAACCTTCACACAACATTTCACCTCACCCACGCACCACACCATGTTATATTTAGTATTTTGCTCCCCCAGCACATTTAGAAACACATTAAGAAAACGTGAGTTACATTTAACACGGTTAAAGTGAGTAATGCTATGTGGGGCTAACATTATTCAGTTTCCTAGCCCAATTGGTTAGCTGTTAACGTTCCCAAATCTATGAATTTAGTGTGGGACAATCCACTACCAGAAATAAATGCACACGTTGGCTTGATTTGGATGTGTTGATAATGTACATTCAGAGACTTGGTTTTTAAAAGTGCATCATAAATGCTCTACTCTGCTGCTATTTTCAAGTCAAGTCAGGCTAACTTCCATGAACTATTGAAAGTTTCCATAATCCACCATTGGTGTAAAAAAAAAAGATCCATTGGGAAGAATGGAGCTGACGAGAATCTCTATCTACATGGTTCTGCGTCATCAAAATTTGTTGCGAGTCAGAACATACCTTGTGTGTGGAACTTTGAATGTAAAGGAATTGCAATGTATGTACAAGACATAATGAAGCAACATAAAAAAAATATTCATTTGGGTTAAAACCACACATGCATTCATGTTTAGATGCCTAACTTAATCGATATGTGTCATATCAGCATATTTTCTTTATGTAAAACTGACAGCCATTAAAAACAAGTGAGTAAAAAAAGAGGAGCTGTTACAAATCAGGAAGGACATCAGGAAGCCCATCTTGTTTGTGCCTCTTTTCATTTTAATGTGGCAACAAACCAATCTTTAGACTTTTGGTGCTGTTTTTCAAATTCCTTATGAAGACAGCAGGCCAGAGCTCAGCACCTGCAGCGAAGGAGAAACGCAGGAATCAGCACTAAATTGTGATCTCCTCCTCAGTCATCCAGACCCACTTAAAGCCAGAGGGAGTCTGTCTGTGAAAGAATTGGAGAAGTTTCATTAGGATGGTAGCTTCTTATACACATGTCTGAATGTTACTGTAAAACGCTAGTAAAAACTGGAGGTCTGTTAAATTTCATAGATTGCTCAATTTGTGTATTATGCTTTCCCAATCAGTGAACAGAATCCTTTAGCTATAAAAGTATTTTTGTAGAAGACTCCAAATAGAGAGGTCGCTAATGAGCTAGAGCTAACCTTATGCAAATCCAGGAAAAGGATCAGCTAATTTTATTTATTTTGGTGCTTGATTTTCCAAGTTCCTTACAAAGACTAAGGGCCAAGCTCAGCACCTGGGGTGAATAACAAACACAGGAATCAACACTAAATCATGATGGTCCACTCTTTGGTAGTCCAGAAACCCATAAATTAATCGGGAGCCCATTTATGCAAGTAATGAAAAGGTTTAGTTAGCATGTTAGCTTCTCAGACACTTGTCTGAATGTTACTGTACAATGCTAGTAAAAAACGGAGGTCTACAAAATGTTAATATTAATAATTAAGAATATTTCAGCTTCAGATGTGTAGCATAGTAGATTAAAGGTGGCTTAGAAATTGAGGAGTTCAGTTAGCATGCTAGTTTTCATGTAGGGAGGTACTATATGCTAGTAAAAAACTGTAAGTCTGTTTTATAGAAAGCTCAATTCATATACTATGCTTGCCTAATCATGGAGAACAGAATATTCCAGCTCCAAATTTTTTTCAAAAATGTTTCATAGAAGAGATAAAAAGGAAGAGCTGACTAATCAGCTAATGCTAACCTTATGCAAGTTACAATTTAAGTGAAGAGATCAGGAAGCCCATCTTATTTGTCATTATGTAGCAACAAACCAATCTGTAGACCTGGTGCTGTTTTTCAAGTTCCTTACTAAGACAGCAGGCCAAAGCTCAGCACCTGGGGTGAGGGACAAATGCATGAATCAACACTAAATCATGATGGTCCCCTCTTTGGTAGCCCAGACCCCCATAAAGCCAGTGGGAGTCCATTTGGGAAAGTAATGGAGAGGTTCAGCTAACGTGTTAGCTTCTCAGACACATGTCTGAAGGTAATATGCTAGTAAAAGCCGGAAGTCTATAAAATGTTATATAGAAAGCTTAATTCATATATTATGCTTGTTCAGTCGGTGAGAACATTCCAAAAGTCAATTCCAAAAGTATGTAAGAGAGGTGTTAAAAAAACAAACAGGATGTGTCTAAGAAATGGAGAAGCTTTCTCCATTTCTCCATATGCTAGCTTTCAATAGTGTTTCATGAAACAGCTGAAAAACAGGACCTGGCTAAGCAAATGGAGAAGTTCTGTTAGCATGCTAGCTTTTCCGACACATGGATTGAGGTACATTCAATGTAAAAACGGTAGAAGTCAATAAAGATTCATAGAATGCTTAACTCATGTCCCATGCTTGTTCAACTGGGGGCCAGACGATATTAAAACAGAACATTCCAGCTCCTAAAGTGTTAAAATAAAAAAAGAGGGGCTGGTTAATGAGCTAGCGCTAACCACATGCTAGTTACAAATCAAGTGAGCATTTTATTTATGCTTCTATTCATGTTGATGTGGTAACAAACCCAACTGAGGACCTTCCGTGCAATTTTTCAAGCTCCTTACAAAGACAGAAGGCTGAAGCTCAGCACCCGGGGTGAGGGACAAATGCAGGAATCAGCACCGTAAATCACAATGACCCCCTCTTCAGCAGTCCGCACCCTCATAAAGCCAGTGGGGGTCTGTTTACGCAAGAAATGGAGCTCAGTTCAGTTCGCAGTCCAGCTATCCAGACATATGATGGTACAGTTCTATGAAACAGAGTCTATTAAAACAATTACCTCAACTAGCATGTTGTTCTGTATGTGTGACAGTATTAGAACCGAACGTTTCAGCTGCAAAAGCTTGAAAAAAATGAGGAGCTGACGGAGAGGTTCGGTTTGCCAGCTCTTCAGCCTGTACTTCTACTGTATAGAGGATCAGTGCTAATGAAGACATTAGAAGAACTATAAAGCCCAAATGTCAGAGAACTGACGTCTGACTGTATCTATTGTATGGCAAAGGAGCTATTCAGCTCCCTCCAAAGCATACCTTTTCATGCTATTTCTGAAAAGAAACAAAAAGAGTCCGGGGGAAATGATAGAAGACACAATGCTTCATCCTTTCCTGAAAAATGCTGGTAACCCCTACCTGGATTCTTTCCCAACAAGCAATTATTCTGGTGATGTATAGCTTGGCTTTAAGGTCAGACGCAAGCCACCTGACAGGCGGTCGGAACAGGAAAAATTCCCAAACTGTATTTCAGGTCTTTCAGTCTGCAGCTAGTTTTGTATATGCTAAGCATTCCATGAACATATGACATATATTTTTTCAAATTGTTACTGCTGTTACTCATTATGGAGGCGATGTTTTTGTCATAAATATATTTATGTTACTTATTTCGTTATTTATGTGTATATATACATAATGTATGCATATATGTGTGTATATATATATATATATATATATATATATATATATATATGGAATAAAATTTGGTGGGTAGGTTTGATATTGTAAGACATGCAAACAATATAAGCTTCATGCTCGACTGTTCATGTGACGTAAGCAGGGACGGGCCTTATCACTGCACACACTACCTGGTACACAATGGTACAAGGCTGTCCTGTTGTCCTTTGCAAGCAAATTATGGCTCTGAGAACCGTTCCAAAGCAATTTGAGTTAGAGAGAGATCACATCGTAGGGCTCCAGAAAGCACTGAAGCATCGCTGCAGAACTACAAGCACACAGACCATTACAACGACTCCCCTTAATACTACATCAATGGCACCAAAGGGTGCAATGGTGTTGTGCCAGACTGTCATGGAGTGACTCAGAATGGCAGTGGGTCATCTTCAGTTATTAGTCCCGCTTTTGTCTTTGTGGAGACAACCAACAAATCCATGTGTGGAGGCATATATAATATTATATATATATATATATATATATATATGTATATATATACATATATATATATATATAATATTGTTGCACAATTAACCTAGAAACTGATAATCAGTGCAAAAATGAATTATTATAATTATTCTAACATTTGAAGTAATATACTCATGATGTAGACATTAACGTTATCATAACAAAAGTCTAACACCAGTAACAGTTATGTAATATGTTAAAGTTCCTTGTGCATACCTACAGTGAACATACAGTTAACACAGTTTAATACTCTCAATTTTTAAAAATAAATCCTGACCACACCAATGACCAAAATCTCATATTTTTCAAATATGGTATAAAGTGAATGATGTATATACACAGTCATTTCAGAATATTATGACCACAAGCCTGTTAGTGGAATAACCACCCTTGGGTTGGATAACACTAGCGAGACGTCATGGCACGGACTGTATTTGATGATGGAAGTTATCCGGAGGCACCTGTACCCATTCCAAATGCAGCAAAGCACTGGGGTCCCTCAGACTGTGTGGCTGTGGGTCAGTATGGCAAATTTGGCAATCCAGGTGTTCTCAGATGTGCTCCAGTAAAGATTGAGCGAGTTAGCAGGTCAGGGAAGGACACCCAAGCACTGCCATGCTTCTGAAGCCTTATGCACCACCCTAGTGTGGTGAAGTGGGGTGTTATGATAGGTACCATAAGTACCCTTTGGCATTCAGTGATTCATGCAGTGATATTTATGGTCTAAGATCATGCCAGGTAAACCCAGACCTGTACACTCTCACCATTACCCTGAGGTAAGGCCACAGTTATCTCTTGAAGGCGGTTCTAATGCGTTTAGAAGCATATATGCCACCATCCGTCCACTTCGTGTAGCACGAACTCGGATTCTTTTGAGAAGGGAATGTTTTTCCAATCCTCCAGTGTCCATTACTGTACTCCTGTGCAAACTGGAGACGATGCTGATGATGAATCTTGATTGACATTGGCACCTTAGCCCAGCCTCGATGGTGGTCCCTGACACTTTCTCTTGTGTTCCTGCGTTAATCAAAAGGTCCACTGTGGTGCATAGAATGCTCCGTACCACTTGCTGGAGTCGTTGTTCCCTAGATAGCATCAATGGACCATAGGGCAACACTGTCATGCCGCTAGGAGGCACTCCATGTGTGACCATTCAAGTCCGTTCTTGGTACACCTCCACTATGGCATCTCTAGAAGTTCTAGTAGTTTCCAACATCAGTCAAATCGCATCCTTTGTCCATGATGATCGTTTTGTGCTGCTACAACTTACTACTACTGAAATCCATGCTCCATTATGGATGCTTATGCTGTTTTAAGCTATGCCAGTGTCATATTGCCAATTTTCATAGATAAAACATTATAACCAGTTTTATATTGAGTAGATTACTTTAAACTGATCTTTTGAAACATACATGGCACTTTCATACCACCCATAATCCCAGTCTGGGTGACAAAGCTGTACTACACCAACCATGGCCCTTGGGCAAGACTCCTAACACTACACTGGCCTACTTGTAGTATGAATACTCTTGTATATCGCTCTGGATAAGAACGTCAGCTAAATGCCATAAGTGTAAATGTTAATAAGCAGTCCTAAAATAATTCACCGGTTTATGGATCAGCTGTAGGTAAGGATTTGCTACAAGGACAGAAACTAGGGGTCCTCAAATATTCCAGGCATGACACTGGAAAAAAGGACTGCACTTCCTTTCCCTGGACACAGTGTGAGATATGAGAGAGCAATCTAGGTAACATGGCTCTATTTCAGAGGTGATAATTTGCAAGGTCTGGGTGCAATCCATTAATCTATTTGCAATATCCTTAATACGGGAAGCACCCTGTGGTTGTGAATGCAGCGCACGAAGCAAAGAGCGATCGTGTTTTTCTGCACATCTGTTACCAGCATAAAGACAAATGGGTTTAATATCCAACCTTCACTTCTCACATGTAAAAAACATGGCCCAAAGCCATCGCAAAACCTGCAGCGTGGAGATGAGGTGAAAAGCAGATTCCAGGCTTTTTGACACGGCCAACATTGCAAATGCTTCATGTAAGCTAGTAGTGTGCCTCAGACTAAACATTAGTGTGGACGAATAGGCAGAGTAGTTGCTTTTTGGTTGGAGAATAAATGTATTCACTCCTGGATACTGGTTATTGCGACGTGTACTGTATGTCCAAAAGTTTCCAAACAGCCCTTCTGATGTGTGAACTTACCTACCTAACAATCTCCTGTTAGAATCCGGATATTGACCAATGCTTACACACTCTACACACACTCTAGTGGGCAGTGAGCACACCTGCCCAGAGCGGTTGGGAAGCCTATCCGCAGTGCCCAGGAAGTGGGGTTAGGTGCCTTACTCAAGGTTCAGGGAATCAAACCAAGGACCATCTGATCATAAGGCTGGGTCCCTAACCTCCTGGCTACGACTGCCCCAGGCACATGACCACCACAGAAAACCAATAGACTGGGACACTCTGGCGAAGCCGCACATGAGCCTAAGGTCATCATTTCCAATGCCAAGTGTGGCCTAGAAAGGTTTAACCCCCGCCACCAGCTTTGAGCTGTGGAGTGATGAAACGCCATCCAGCACCTTTGGCATTAGCCAGAGTGATCCGGAACTAATCATCCAACATCAGTACCTGACCTCCCTGATGCTCTTGTGGCTGAATGTGATCAAATCCTCACAGCAGTGTTCTACCATACAGTATATAGTGGAGATTTCCTGGAAGAGTTGCACCAAAGGGGGGACAAACCATTTCAAAGAGTGGTGTCTACAAACCTTTGGACGTTTGTACTGAGGATAACAGTATGTCAAACAGTGTTAGAAACCACATAATCAATTATCCTTTTAAAGCCTTTTCAGATCTCAACTAGAACATCACGAGGCTCCCGGTGGAACCATATCCAGATGTCCAAACCCAAGCAGATCCGGCTTGGATGACTACCCAGAGATGGTAAGAAGGTCTGAGGGAGGAAGATGCCTTACCTGTGCCTCCACTGGAGATCCAACAGTCTCCACAGCAGCTGTCTGACCTCTCTCTCCGCAGGGTCATGGAGGGATTCAGAATGATTCATGAACTGAAGCACGTGGCTAGAATCAGACTGAACCTGACAGGCGAACACGTTACAACGTGCTTCGAATGGTGTGCACAGCTTGAAACCCTACCTGAAAAACATTACGCCTAGCAATACATTCAATTTGGGTTGTGAAGGAATACTCAGACCAAAAATATGTGTATTCAGATCCACACAGGTTTCCCTTATGAATGTAATCAATGGCTGCTTAGCATTATTCGGTTGCACTAGAGGCTTGGAAATGAGCTTTGTTCTAACTACATGGCTGAATCATACTTGCATCAACCTGGGCTAAGTAATCTCTAATAGACCTGCTTATGTTGTTTTTGAATCTAAGCAGTCTTGGAGCCAGAATTACGTCTGTGCATTTGCCCATGTTGATGCATCTTCAGTATCAGGATTATATCCGAATTAAGATGATCCGCATTAGAATGCAGGTGTGAACACACTCATTTAAATCAGATCACCTAAACCAGTTTAGAAGGCCCGAGATCTTACTGTTAATATATTTTACTAGGTTCTTTGTAGATGTTCTACAAGCCTACATACATCCACAAAACCCTCCCCAATAATGTGACTCCACCCCCTGTTCTTCATATAGGGAATACTCCACCCGCTAGGCTGCTTCCTCCAAACTGAGGAATTGTTGCTCACTCAGTTCTGCATTATACACGCCAACAAGCACCATGTTAGGGTCAATAAGCCACAGTAGTGTCAGAAACCACATGAGCAAGTCTATAAAAGATTACATAACTCTACCTGATTAATCCCTTAGGTTAGCAGTTAGCACTACGCTATCACTACAGTACTGCAGTAAAAGCTGAAAACCAAGAAAGAGGCTCTTCTGCAACTACTGAAGTCTCAGAACTCAAAAGTCTGACACTGACATGCATATGGGGGATCCATTACATGAGTGTGGTGCGATAGAGCAACTCTTTCCAACCAGAATCCAGCAGCGTTTAGTTCCAGCTCTAATCTGAAACACCTGATCCAGCTAATGAAGGTTCTGAGGAACATCTGTATAGTAGAACCAGGTTTTTGTCAGATTATGACTGGACGTGACCTCTTCAGGAAAAAAGTCAGACACGTCTGGTGCAGTAAATTTTGTCTGGCTGAACGCTTTCAGTTGAGAACCAGCTTCGGCTCCCTCTGCTGGTGGCACTCAACTTCTAGCCACAAGGTCTTCAGTTTTCAGGCTGTAAATTAGAGTTCCGCTGATTTTGCATTGAAAAAACATTAAAACGTTTCATTAAAAACACTCGGGACGTGAAGGAAGCCTTACCCCGGAGTAAGTGACTTGTCAAATGGTTCACTATAGAGAAACTTACAGACATCTTTTCAGTGGCGGTGATAGGAACCCACGTCTACAACACAAAAATAGCTATTCTATTTACTATCCAGAATGACCAGTAAACCTGCACGTGTCCTCTGATGTTGATATATAACAGTGATGATAGCAAAATATTAGCAAATTTGAAAAAATGTGGGTTTATTTTTTGGGGGGGCTATTTTAACACCTCACAGCGCAGGGCATGTATCCCTCCATTTAAAACTCCTGGGATTTAAAAAATACTGTACATTTTAGGCCAAAACACCCTCACCAAATGAGATGTCTCCGGCATCAGGCACTGCATTCATAACCACTTCATGTAATAACTTTCCATTAGGGAGCTTTTAGAGGTGGATGATCACTACCACTGCCAACAATTACGACTCTCCTTGTTCCTTTAAGAAGAAGAGTTCATTTAATTGGCAATGTGCATGGTTTTATATCCACATATTTTCACTCTCCATTTTTGGATTATACTTGTCAATAAGGGACAACTGAACAACCTCACTTGTGTGTTTTATTAAGGGAAATGATGCCCCCTAGTGACTGTATGAGGCATTGACCAATCCAGAATTCATCTCAGGTCACTAGAAATTGGGAATATATATATATATATAGAGAGAGAGAGAGAGAGAGAGAGAGAGAGTAAATAATTAAGTAAATAATTTAATGACCTACTGTTCTTAACTTGGGACAAAGCAGTTCAGAGCATGATTCTCCTTATTGTCACTTATTTTCATATTTCAGAATGCAGTGAAGCTCCCCAATTATGAACAACAAATCCAACCTGGTCTTCAGTAGTCCCTCTAAACTGATGCAGCTTTATACTGAGATGCTTCTCCAACAGGACTGACAAAGATAAACACATATACAGTGTCGTACTAATTTATATAGGTCTTAGAAATAACCTTCAAGCATTTTTGAATAAAGATCCTTCAGAATCAGAAAATCCCCAAGCTCCAATCAGTCAGAGTGGTCCACATTTTTAACTACTGCTTCAAACTATATCACCTTAAAACTGACTTTTTTAAAACTCCAACATAAATAAATACCTCAGAGTGGTTTGGTGTGAAATGCTGTTCTAGAGAAACTGACCCAGTCGGAGTTGTGACCCGGTGATGGTGGTACCGGATGTCCATGTCTAAAATGCTATTACATATAAAGTGTATGAATGCACGTCTCATGTCCATAACCTTGTTTAATGATGGTTTTGTGACATTTGTGATTTAAAACATTTCTAAAAGCATTCATTGGAGAAGGGATATTAATATATATAAAAGGTGTTGTGAGTCAAAATAGCACTCGAAGTTAATATTTGACGGTTGACTGGTGGTTTTGGACAGTCAATAAAACGGCAGTAGTGGTGTTGTAGTCTCTACAATGAATATCACACTGAATTATTTCGAATTTCTTTGCTTACGCCTCCACCTGTCACACTTCCGGGTTTCCACTCTACCTCCAAACCCCAAAAACTCAATCTCCCAGAACCCCCCAGCGGGGACGTCACAGTCACATGACCCTTACCCACCAATCCCTTCCCGTTTCCTAGATCGGCTTCTCCCCGAGTATTCATTACATACTCGTCAGTCATTACCTCTGCTTTCCCGGTACCTCCCTGCGAAGTACTACCACGTTTCGTAGCGTACCGAACAGGACCGAGCGGTCTATCTCTGCCTGTCCCTTGTGCTTTCATTGTCTGGGTTCTGTTTGTTGAATCTCACTGCCAATCTGTCAAATCAACCCAGCATTGCTTTTAGCTCAGCGTGCGTCAATCTGACTTTGTCCAGCGTGAGAAACCACAAAATTTAACGACGAAATTGCTTAATTATTTAAAAATTCAAACTGAAGGCATCACAAACTCTTAGATAGCACAGCACATTTATTTAGGTTCTCAGATTATAATAGCACCAAGACAGTTCTTCATTAAATTAACAAATTTTCAGTACAGCATTAAAAACATTTGGACCACAGCTTCCTACAGAGTCCATGCTCAACGGCTTCATTATAGCAAATAGCATAAAATATATAAAACCATTACAAATGAGTATTAACACATTCAGAGGTAAGCTGGTGCAATATCGAGAAGTTGTACAACACTTTAGTTTTACCTTGGGTATGTCATAAAGTATACGGTATAATGGGGTGCACCACACCCATGGGTCATACATTGGTGTCAATGTTGCACAAACTGTCAGATAAGCTCACCGGACAAAAGAAACTAGTCGCCTGTGTCTGAAAGGTAGCTATTAGCACACAGTAACCCCAGCATGAACAGCTGCGATTCGATCTCTTTCTGGATGGAGGCCACAAGTGTGGCACATCATGATGTGCGAAGAAGTACAATAAAGGCCCCATTCAGGTTGAAGACTTTTAGAACTGAAGAACAGGATCAAAACCCTTTCAAAACTGGATCAGCTGTTGTCTTCAGTCCCCAGACATTAACTGTGAAAGAGAAAGGTGGGGTCACACTGTGGTAAACAGGCTTCTGGCCCAGCGTCTTTGGAACATGTTGCAGGGACTGTTTTGCACTGTTTCAATTTAACACAGTCAATTCACAAATTTCTTTATTTACTGGCGTTTCAGACATTATCCCATCATGGAAATGGATTTGTAGACAGCAGGATCCCTTTTTATCCACACGAGTTTACTTAGCCAGTGGTGAAATACTTTTACTGGTCTAATACTGGTGTTTACCAGCTAACGGAAACTCTGGTATTAATATTAAATAATACAAGAAATATTTTAGACATTTGATTGGTCATAGTCTCCATCAAGCCTAGCTAGCTTTAATATTATGTGCTAGTTATCATTAGCATTGCTACCTAGTTCAAAGCAACATTGTAGGCCTGTTACAGAGATACAATCATGCTCACTGTCGTCACAAAGCTTTCATATAGAATTCAAACTTTTGCACACATGACTGTATGTGTGTATATTCCTTACTCTCTTCCATCCTTTTTATCATAATCAATCATAAGTCTTGTTGGATCTAGATGAAACCTCAATACAAATGCATTTCATATTTAGTGTAGTGTTCAGAGTAATAGCAAAAATGCTAGAACAATATTTACCATATTAACATTGTTTAAAAAATCTGATCCTGCTTTCCCCATTTTTGTGCAACAACTGTCTGCATTTGTACCATCATCTAGAACTCATTCACTAATATGGTTTACAGTAAATGTATAGCTTTCCTTAATTGGCAGAAATTAGATCTGCAGAGGTTCCTCACAAAGGTAGTTGCTCAACCAAGACGAGTTATGACACACTGCTATTTACACCATCATCAAAAGAACGGTTGAACCCAGAAGGAGGTGTGGGATTGCAGTGCTGGGGGAAGGGAAGGAAGTTCCTTCCTGGTTGGGAAGGAAGATAAAGGTCCTCTATAGGAATGAGCACTGGGTTGGGGTTGCCAGGTAATGGTTTACTTGCTCTATGTCTGTGTATTAATCTCTAGGTACCAGCACTGGCCCCTGTTCGGGCAGTGTCTGAGCTCGTGGTGAGTTTTAGGCTCTAAACCATGTACTAGCTGGAATATTATCCAACGGTGCACTAAGCACGGTTGTAAGTCGCTCTGGATAAGAGCGTCTGCTAAATGCCTTAAATGTAAATGTAAAGGTTACCAGGAACAATAAATGATGATGCATATAGACTGATATGATCCATATTCATTGAGCTAGTATGGTGTCGGTCTGCCATGTTTGCCAATACGGGCTAACATCTCAGCATGGAGTTGTAGAGGTTCCTAATGGTGTCCTGTGATAATCCATCCCATGCAGCTTGAATATCCTCACACAGTTCCTGCAGAGGGTGCAGTAGGTGGAGTGACACCAGGGCCTTCTGGCCGCGGTGTTAAGGGTGCAGGCACTAACAGGAGGAGTCATGGAGGTCATCACTGCTGGCTGAACGTCCACAATTGTGGCTGTTGCGTCAGTGATGTAGAGTGATAAGGCTCGTCCTGGTTTCTTTCACATGCGTGTCCTAGCGTAAAACCGTGAATCGTTCACATGCCTGACAATGTCAAACCTACCCACTAGGATGATTCCTTCTGGGGGCAACTATTCTTTGAATGATGACTGTATAAACATGGTCTAGCATAGTGACCAGCAGTAGTGTCTTGAAGTCTGCATTTTTATAGGCAACCGTACTGTCAGTTAGCATACTAGAGTTAGCATACTGCTAACTGGACTAGGCTTTCATTAACCTCCAGTGTAAAAGAAGCAGGCGAACATGTCTTGGCTGGTCAACTGTAGTTTACCCAGGTCAGGAAAGTAGTGTAAATGCGATCATCTATTATTTGAATTCCGTGCCACCCCCTACTATATACGTGCTGTGATGTTGCTGCTCTCAGAGCAGGAGCAGAACGGGAACGTTCCACAGCATGGCTGCAGCCATGGCTTCCACAAGATGTTTGACCAGGACAGCTGCTTCTCCACTGTACTCAGAGTTTTTTGGTGTTCCTCGACGGCCTGCCGGACCCGCAGCAGCACCTCGCCGTGGCGAGGCTCCGTCACGGACGTTAGCGGGATGCTCTCCGAGGGGTCCCGGGACAGGTCGAACATCAGCGGGGGGTCATGGTAGGTGACGAATTCACCATGGCATAAGCACACACTGGTGTCGTAGCAGCCTCCCGCTCCAGGGGGCGAAAAGTTTGGTGTGAAAAAATGGACTTTGAAAACTGAGTCGCCTGCGGAGAGCAAACAAGGTTAGGGTTTGGTAAATAAATATCAGTGATCAGTAATAATCAGTATGATTGATGATAATGATCAGTAATAATTACGTTTCTTTAAACCCCATTTTTCTTTAAACCCTAAAGTAAACAAAAAAATTTCAAGCGTCGGGACTCTTCCTCTGTCTCTGTCAACTCCACGGACTACACTCCCGGTCATTCCTTGACTACAACACCATGAGTGCTATCTGTACCAATCAGGAACAGCTTCCCTGCCCTATGTCACCAGAGTTCTGATTAACCTCGCCTGTCTTCCATTTACTTGTTGTGTATCTATACCTGCCCTTGTCAGCAACACTTGGCGAAGTATCGCCGACCCTAGTGTTGCTTACTGAGCGGTTTTCATATTGCTCTCTGTATTCCCGTGTATTCCCCTCTTCTGCCCTTTGGTTTTCGTCTTTTGCCTCATACTCGTTTAGCCGCCTGATTTCTTATTGTCCTAGTTTTGACCCCAGCCTGTATCTGGATTTATGCCTCGTCTTGCTCTTGTCTGCTTTGGTCGCTCTGGTTTTGCCATTCTGTTTGTTTGCCACAGACCTCATTTGAGATGGACTGACACCAACTGAAAAATGAATGTGTGGCTTGACGAGTGTATTTCCAAGTTAGTTTAGTTTCTGGAGACAATGGACTTCTCTGGGCCAAAGAGGAGCTGGACCTCCTGACTGTTATCAATTCACAGTTCAATGACCAGCATCTATCTAGATTAGGGTGGGGGTGGTAAACCATGCTTAACTTTGCACAAAGAAAACAAGTGCAGGAATGACCTGCTTGCAGTCCAGACCTGTCTCTCTTTGAAAAAGTGTGGCATATTATGAAATAAAATATATGGAAAAAATTGCTGGTGCTAAGATTACTAAACGATACTAAAAGGCACAGTGATAGTGCACAGTAGTCCCAGTAGTAGATCTAGCATATCGTCGCTGTCCAAATCAAACGTGGTACAGGGGTTGGACAATGAAACTGAAACACCTGGTTTTAGACCACAATCATTTATTAGTATGGTGTAGGGCCTCCTTTTGCGGCCAATACAGCGTCAGTTCGTCTTGGGAATGACATATACTGCATCCTGCACAGTGGTCAGAGGGATTTTAAGCCATTCTTCTTGCAGGATAGTGGCCAGGTCACTACGTGATGCTGGTGGAGGTTGGTCCTTCTTGGTGGTATGCTGACATTACCCTGGATACCGTGGCTCTTGATACATCACAAGACTTGCTGTCTTGGTCACAGATGCGCCAGCAAGACGTGCACCAACAGTTTGTCCTCTTTTGAACTCTGGTATGTCACCCATAATGTTGTGTGCATTGCAGTATTTTGAGCAGAACTGTGCTCTTACCTGCTAACTGAACCTTCACACTCTGCTCTTACTGGTGCAATGTGCAATTAATGAAGATTAGCCACCAGGCTGGTCCAATTTAGCCATGAGACCTCCCACACTAAAATGACAGGTGTTTCATTTTCATTGTCCAACCCCTGTATTTCCTAAATGGGAACTTTACAGGTGAGGCCAAAAACCTCATTTAATATGAATGAAAGTCAATGGAACCAGACGTCTTTCCAAGCAGTTTTGGGCCACTTCTGTTGGTCCATTCTTTATGAAATTTCCACACAGTCAAAATAGCAGCTTGTAATCAAATCACGCATAAAAGTAAAAATCAACAAAAGTGGAAATACATGTTTTAGAGTTAAGTCAGGGTAAAATACACTAACATACCCAACACTGGAAGCCAATAGGTAGAAATGGCTTCTACAACAGTATATAGAAGAGTAGTACTCACTGCCTGGAGGATGCCAGCGCACAGCGTTGAGGTAAATCCCGCAGTAATGAAACATAAACTCGTGCTCTGAGCGCTCCGTCTTCCCCACTAAGAGTGGCATCAGATCATGACCATCCAAAACTCTGAACACACAACACACAATTACTGACAGACCGCTGCACCACATTTACTGTGCTTTGGCATTTTGAAGGGTCTTAATTCATTTCCTAAGTTCATTTCTACTTGAACCTGTGTCCCTAATTATGCCATTTTTTTGTTTCTGTGCCTTTAAGGCCGATATATGTAAATGAGCTCAGTGCTCACTGACAGCGCTATATTGTCACAGGCTCATAAAGCAGTCCAGATGGAACAAACCTAAGTTGGGGAAAAATCCTCCGGGACATAAAGGAACAGTTCAGTCACTCCTTTTGAACATATGGATCCTCCGGAGGTGGCAACAATCCAATTGCTTCCAGACAGCATTATGTTAAATCGTTTTTCTACAGCATTGATTCTGCTACACTGTGATTACACAACTTCACCAGGAATGGGCGAAGCTAGATTGCCATAGGCTGACTGGGTAAGCTAACCGGATGCAGGCTGAAGGCCCAGTACTTTGGGGGTGGTCATATGGACATGCATTCATGGCCGTAACATCACTACCATGATGAATTAAAAACCCATTGGTTTCCATGTATTGCCAACATGGTCTGAGGTGCCTTTTGAAACTACATCCTTTTCTAATTATAAGGAGATGTAAGGCGACTTATGCATGGCTCCTTATAATAATAATAATAAGATGATGATACAGCAGGCTGTGTTGTGACACTACTATCACCTGTTCTGAGGGAGCTGTCCTCCAGCTAGCTTCACTACAGTGGGGTAAATATCCATCAGACTTGTGGGTTCGTCCACAACCCGACCTGCAGGCAGACGACCTGGCCAGCGGAATATTCCAGGCACGCGGATGCCTCCCTCCCAGCCGCCCATGGCTTTACCGCCTGCAGGAAAAAGAGCAAAACCCACAGTTCACACTCTTTCAATGACCCGTGATCAAGAGCAGTCCAGTGGACGCTGTACATTAACATTTCAGTAGATCATGTGTTACTGTTTTGTGTTGCCATGGCTAAATATAGAATGTAGATACTTAACTAAGTGCACTGATTAACAGAAAGGCTTTTAGATAAAGATGTTTTGACTGATTTTGACCGTTCGGCATACATGTTCATTTTCTGATGAGGGTTCATAAGCTATGACCCAACTGATATAATGAAACAGAGGAGTTCTGGAGAACAGTTCCAGCCAGAATGCACCAAAGGTTCTGTAAAGCACAGCACTGGAGTCAAAGTCTGGGGCTGTTTCGCCTACAGTGATGTCACTGAGGATGTGTTCATTGATGGGATCATTAGCTCAGAAGTGTAAAAAAGGCATTTTGAAAGGAAACTGATTTACAGCAGGAGGCTGCAACGAAGCAATGATCTAAAAAGCACCGGCTAATTTATGAAAGAATCCTTTACCAACAAGGAAGGCACACGTTCATATTTCTGAGGCCACTGTATGATCATAGTTAGCTTTTCTAAGGTTAGTTTTGTGGGAGGAGGAAGGAGGCTACCCCAAACATCAAGTTGAGAGCATGTAGGAACTTGAAATGTCTTTGTACACTTTTTGTACCCTTCACTGGAACTGCTTGTACCCTTCACTAGAAGCGTTCCGGGCAAGTGTCCTCACTACACCCAAGTGTGTGTGTGGGTGTTTCACTTCAGGGATACGCGTGAGACACGTTTCTCTGTGTGCAAACACAACTGGCAAAAAAGGCTAGTATGAGTTTCCTTTAAACCTCATTAAGTCCCACTGCATCTTTTCAAGGTGTCACCACTGCAATGTCATAGGGCAGCTACACATACCTGCACTAGAATGCTAACAGCCAACCTGCTATTTCAGATAGCACACACCCATAGGCTAGCATCGTGCTGGGAAGTAGGGAGAGAGGCGGAAACCTCCTACATACCAACGAACGGGACTTTTACTATCAACTCTCCTTTTAGTCTGGAAACTGGCCAATGTGCTTAGGAAAGCAAAGCCTGGCGTATGTCAATGAGAAAAGACAAGCACGTGTGTGAAATCTGGAAGGAACTGGAGGCGAACCTGCTGGTTTAGTTTATTCATGAACCTCAGCAACTGCTGGGTACACAGGTTCTCATTAGGGTACATAGGTTATGAGAACAGTACTGTATAAATAAAAAAAACGTATTAAGGTCTAAAATATTGGTTTGCAAAGCCCTCCAGGGCTTCTTGTTAGCAGCCGGCGTGAATGAGGGACTCCAGAGTTTTCATTCTGCAGACGTTACCCGTGTCTGGCTCCTGCACCGCACCTTTTCACCCTTACAAGACGTTACCTCGATAGATTCCGTTCCAGCCTCCTCTCTGTTTGGAATCTTCTATGTGACCTCCGTGGTCAGAAGTGAAATACATCAAGGTTCGATCAGCGAGGCTGAGCCTTTCGATAGTCTTCACCATCCTGCCTATGAGAATGAATGACCAGGTCAAAATAATAACAATCACTTTAAAATGTGCATATAAAAATAATATCTGACTGCAGAAATACAGAGAATACACAAACCCAATCTAAACAGGAGTCCTGAACAACAAGGCGAACTCACAGACTCACATTCTTGTACTACAGAAACGGTGAAGCCTCCAGATGGAAGGGCTCTTAATTAAATGGACTATACAACAATAAAAACGATTAATGGCAGTTTTGATATTCACCAGTCATTTTCAGTTTATAAGCTCACCAGACCAAAAATGAGTCACCTTATGTGTTTAAGGTGGTAGTAACTTCAGGCTCCTGCAGATGGCACTGCACGAGGGTGATGGGAGTATAAATCTGTGGTGTGAGTGACGGGATCCAGAGATTGAGAAGAGGTGGTACAGTGCAGTGCATGTCTCGTTCCATGTATGGGAACCTGTGGCTCCACGTGTGGATGTTAAGGATTGGCTGAAGGGAGAGACTGGGCATTTGGGCATACCCAAGACCATAGTGTGAAGGAAGTAGCTGAATCTGCAGGTGTGTGGAAGCGTACGGTCATATGGGTCTACCAGCAGTGGCTAAAATCCCAGTCTACAGGGAACTCTCCTCGGAATCGTGCCAAGGAAGGCATCCACCACATCTGGCCCAACTGACCAATTCTTTAGAGCCAGAGTGGCTGCACATTGATGTGGCCTACATCTAGGAACTGGTCCAGTCCATGCCAGATCCAATCCCAGCTGATAGTCATGCTTGTGGAGGTGTTACATTATTAGGTATTAGGTATTAGGCTTCAGTCCCAGGTGACTCATTTTTTGCCAGGTAAGCTTATCATGTCTTACCAATCATCGCGTCCATCTCTTCCACATTATCGCCGTACAGGCCATGCTTGCTCTTCCCCCCAAACTCTCTGGAAACGAAGAGTGGCGTGTGGACGTGTGCCAGCGACAGGAACAGCAGAAAGGGCCTGTTCTGGTTCCTGCGGTCATAAATCAAATTATGCATCATCATCTTCATTATTATTACCTAATGGGCGGATCAAAGGTGCTGTTTACCTCGGGGTGTAGAGCGAAGGGCAAAGCGTGGTGTGTGGGAATGTGCTGGGAACCTCTTTATTCATGCAGTTTACACAGCAAGTTACGTTTATTCGTCATGACAAGCCTCACCAATAAGCAAAGCAGGTGTGATTTAACCACGCAGGCATGCGTTTTATTTGACAGTGAGATCTAATTTGTGTGATAGCCGTGAGTGAGATCTGTTGTGACAAAGGTTTTGTGCCTCCGCTTTTACCGTATGACTCACCCGGTGAGTCACTTTCAAGCCCCTAAGCCCTCTTACACCCTGAATGGGAATGAACACCTTTAAGGGGGGTATTTACAATTCAAAACCACCAGGGAACCACCAGGGAACCATCAGGGAATCGACGACTGGTTTTTACACATAACGCTGAGGAGGGTAAAACAGAGGTAAATCTGAGAAGATGTCTTTTTATTGGGGACGCCCTGAGGTCAGCTTTCTTGAAACAGGATTTGGAGGCTAAATATGCAAACCTAACCACTTTCGCAATCATACTATGTTTCCTGTTCCTGGGTCCTGAGTGAGTTTTCGGAATTCCTTAGGCCTAACATGGCTGAAAATGGTTATTGGTCCCCATAATCTTAGCTTTTGTGGTCAGAACTATGATGTTTAGAAAAGTTCTCTATTGTCCAGAACATGTGCAATATATTCAGTCCTGAGTAGACTTCAAGTAGCTCCTGTGAGACGTTTATAGAATTGTGTAGTACACACAGCAGTATAAATACAGGTGTGTAATACAGCCATCGCGATTGATGTTCCAGCTGAGTGGCTAATTAAACTACATTCAATATATGGGGCATCAAGAGTCGGTTGCATCTGGCAGAGTGCATTCTGCTATGTCTGTGGCCAATTTATCAAGACCACAGCGAACAGTAGCATGTGAAAGCATCTGATAAGAGGTCTGGGGCAGGGGTGAAACGCACAGCGAGCATGGTTCTATAAACAGGCTTCTGGAGGTCATTAGTGATTTTCTAAATAAACAGATCTAATACAATATCTGATCTGAAATCTGGGAGGCATGTTTCCAGTTGTGTAGAGAATAAAACAGAAATGAGGAATTTTGGTCCAACACAAACCAAGAAACTTTACAACTAGAGACACCTACATTTTTCCAGAGCTATATATATATGTACAGGGGTTGGACAATGAAACTGAAACACCTGGTTTTAGACCACAATCATTTATTAGTATGGTGTAGTGATGTATCACTATGTCATCACAAAGACTTGCTGTCTTGGTCACAGATGCGCCAGCAAGACGTGCACCAACAGTTTGTCCTCTTTTGAACTCTGGTATGTCACCCATAATGTTGTGTGCATTGCAGTATTTTGAGCAGAACTGTGCTCTTACCTGCTAACTGAACCTTCACACTCTGCTCTTACTGGTGCAATGTGCAAATAATGAAGATTGACCACCAGGCTGGTCCAATTTAGCCATGAGACCTCCCACACTAAAATGACAGGTGTTTCAGTTTCTTTGTTTAACCCCTGTATATGCACTGTGTTAATTTGTAACACATTAGTAAGTAATGTGTGGTATAAATCAAATGTTTTCATTTCATTGTTCTGGTCACAGAACACAATATCTTTCATCAGGTGTAACAGCAGGAGTGCAGCTTAGCAACTTGTCCTAAGTTTATTGGCCACAAACAGACACCTCACCTCTCCACAAACTGTTCGGCCTCCTTCATAAGCTTCCCGGGAAGCATGTCCGGCTCCATGGGCTGCTCCACCACCTGCTTGTTCCGCATGATGATGCAGTTCCAGGTTGGCAGAAGCTCGAAAGGTATGTACCACACCATGAAGCCCAGCAAGCAGACAGCTGCCACAAACACCAACAGCTTCACGCTGACCTCCAACAGTCCAGTGACCCGCACCAGGAAAAGGGTCAGCAGGCCCAGTCCCACCAGCACAGACATCTGCCACAACTTCACCTGCACGTCAACCAGAACATCCTTGCCCTCCCCTGGCTTGCAGTCGTTGAAATAAGTGAAGGGGAGCCCATAGAAGTAGTCAAAGCCATGGTGGTTCGGGTGGTGGCAGTGGTCGTTCCTGCTCTTGCAGTTCACGCCCAGGTGCCACTTTCCTACAGAGAAGAAACAGATCCAGGAGTGAATTCTAAGTGGATGACAATGGAATTGGGCTCCATCGACTTTCTCCATTCCAACATAGTGCTAATTTTAATGCTACTTATTTCAGAAGCCGAACACACGCCCATATAAGGAATTCAGGGTCTAAGTCATTTATCTCTATGGGGAAAAAAGAATGGCATTATTTAAAATCCAGGCACAATATAATAAACCTACATTTCCAAAGGCTATACATTTATTCCAAAGTATGTTTTTCCCTGAAATGTCACAGATTAATACCATCCTTATTAGCATCTGTGACTTTATGACTATCAATGCTATCACTTGCAGCTGAAGCCAGCGTTCCTTTGAAACTCTGAACACAGTTTAGCGAGTTCTATACTATTCCTATTGAGGATAAACTACCGAGCACCATAACCATTTACATTTTAAGGCATTTAGCCAGAGCGACTTACAACGGTGTTCATATTACAGGTAGGCCAATGTAGCGTTAGGAGTCTTGCCCAAGGACTCTTATTGGTGTAGCACAGCATAGTCACCCAGACCAGGATTCTAACCCCAGTCTCCCACATGTGGTGGTGGCTCCCTGGTGGGTAGCGGTATTATCCGCTGAGCTACACCAACCACCAGGAAGTCCACTAGAATGAATTACAATTATATGCTGCAATTCCTCTAATTATCACCTTGCAAAGCATTTTCTAAGATCACCTTAGTTAGCTTGACAGCTGGATCTAACCTTATTAGCTAGAACTCTATTACTGTCTCATTTCTACCATCCCAAAATGATCCCAGAGCTGCATGAACAAACTGATATACAGTAAGGACATGGCATGGTTACACTGTCTTACCTATCAGGCCTGTAGTGTAACCCTGCTTCTGCAGGAGTTTAGCAAACGTGGTCTCGTTGGGAGGAAGTCCTCCTGAACCACCAACGAAAAGAATCACCTGCACTCTCCCTGTGCTGCCAAGGCCTATAAACACAAATCCAAACATGCCAGCCTGAAGAACCACATTGCATGCATGCCATATTTGTTCTGTCATTTAACGACAGGTTGCGTAAAACAGGAAAGGCTGAGAACTCAGTGGATTCTGGCTGTAGAGAACTGAACGATCGGATACATCATAACACAGTAGTAGGCTATTTCTACTTTTCTGGGAGGGCTTTACAATAGACTGCTCTGAGGAGTTGATTGCATTCAGCCACAAGAGCGTTAGTGTACTTTAAGAGTGTTAGGTACTGATGCTGAATGATTAATTGAACTCCCTAGATCCTGAGAAGTTCCACTGCACCAAGCCCAAGCCCATGTGGATGGGACTTTATAGCCCACGCTTGGCATTAGGCATGGTTACTTAAGGCCAGATACTCAAGAGCATCCCACACAACATAGAATGAGACGTGTCTGCCCAGCTCAATGTGCTCAACATGCTTCTGCATGTTCCTGGTGCTGGTACCTGGCCTGATACCTGGAGTGTTGAAAATAATCATGAGTGACGTGAAGCAGATCGTTGACCACCTGAGCGCAAAGCGTAGCGTCCGGTAAGGAAGGCAGCCCTGCTGGGGGTGCAGAGTGGAGCAGCAGCGATGTGCTGGGTCAGCTTGACCCCGTCCAGTGCCAGCCTGTCGATATTTGGGGTTCTAGGCACGAATCAAAGAGACTCATGCTCATCCACCCGAGGCCAGAAAGAGACAGCACCTCATGCTATAACGAGTGTGGTTTGTTTACCTGATGGTATCGTTCCCATAGCAGCCCACATCTCCTATGCCCAGGTCATCGACCATGATGAGCACAAAGTTGGGTTTGGTGACATTTGCAGCGTGTGCGGTACACTGGCTTTGGGTGATCAGGAGAAGTAATCCCAGCAAAGGTGACCTAAAAAACACAAACAGAAAATAATCTGCCACCACTACGATTACACCGAACCAGGGTGAATCTGGCCTTTCAGTATATCAGCTCCGAGAGGTCTCGTGTCCACTCATCCAAAGTTACTTAGTGCTATAGCAGGCATCCCTGGACCAGAGTGGCAGTGACGGAGACGCCCCTTCTCCCTATTATAAATAAGGTTAGTGCAGGACAGTTCAAATGATTTGGCTTTAAACACCAGAACATCTCACTCTATAGAGACTACAGAGGTACTGCTGTTGGAGGCATTGCTGCAATTATATTTTTCAGGTTGCGCCAGAGACCCCCTTTAATATACCAGCATATAAGGCATATGCTGTACACAAGTGCAATAAATACGCCTTACGTTTTGATCATTTAGTGTCTGAGAAGTTTACTGTTAGAATGGGGGTACCACAGGGCTCCATTCTGAGGCCCTTGTTGTTCTGTTTTGCATCGGAACCAGATGCTCTTGCAGAATTAAGCAAGGAAGCATCTGTGACTGTTCAGCCCAACCTCTGCAAGGTTAGTTCTTCATTCATTCATTCATTCATTCATTCATTCATTCATTCATTCATTCGTTCGTTCGTTCGTTCGTTCATTCAATCTTCTGAGTGGCTTATCCTTCTGGGCCACTAGGGGTGCTGGAGCCAATCACAGCATTTAATGGGCAGAGGGCAGATATCACCCTGGACAGGCTGCCAGTCCATCATGCATATTCATATATTCACGCATTGGAGCAATTTAGCATCTCCAGTCGTTGGACTATGGGAGAGAAGCACTGGGAGGAAACCCACACAGACAAGGGGACAACATGCACACTGCACACGGAAACCCTGGGCACCCCAGCCGAGAATTAAACCCAGGCCATTCTTGCTGTGAGGCGACAGTGCTACCCACGGCGTCAGGCTCATTCTTAGTACATACGCTATATACACACTACAGGGGAACAGCAGTACGATCAGTTCTGTCTAATTAACATTTGGCTTTTACGGAATTAAGAACCCGTGTTTTATACAGTTATGAAGTTGAAGTTCCAGGAAATTTAGGAACAGGTTTTACTCTACAGGCCTGATAAACTAATTAAAGCTACACATTTTTAATTACAGTGTGTTCTTTAGAGGCACTGCACACGCTAACCTGGATGTACTAGATAGTCAAGGCATCCCGGTACTGTGAGCATACTGTGCAGCGCTGTAGTGTATGTTATAGGACAGGTGCGGTGGTCTTCACAAACATACCTTAGACTTAAATGCTCCATCAGAACAGCTGCTGGATTCTCCTGTAGCACATATACACCATGTGTTAATCAACGACACACCAAGAGGACATACAGCAGGAAGTGAGGGAGGAGTGAATGACACGTGGTCTCAAAGCAGCTTCACAGAAAAGCATTTAGACAGAGGAAAAGAAAAGCACGTCCATGTACAGACATGGGAAAGGGAATCCGGGTCCAAGCCCCCCCGTGAGCGAACCTGGAGAGGATCCAGGCTCGAGGGGGGAACCCATCCTCCTCAGGTTGAGGAGAGAAAGACAGAACTAACAGGAGCTTAGAACATCTATTAGACCCAGTCTGACTAAACCAGCAGGTAGTAACTGCAAAGATGGAGCCGACCTATAGGTTCTCTGTTGAAGTGAGAGACAGAGTTCATGGTCAGGAACTGGAGGGCAGGAGGCTCACGGGTAAAGGCTCGTACTCAGCACAATGACTTCACAGTAAGTTGTGCTAAAGTGGGTGTCATCTTAACTGCAGCTCATAAAACACCCAGTGCTTCAGGATTAGCCCAGCCAGGTTACAGCATAACCATGATGAAGCCTGCAGGGCACTTATGGACACACTGCACACTGGAATATGGAAAACCGCCTGTAAGAGCTTCGTTTACAAACTCAAACGCTTTAACTGTGAGTGTCTTGCTGTACTGAACCTCTTACCTTCACCACCGGTGCTACTCTGTCGCACCTCAAACCACAGCCTGTCAGTTACGCGCGGAAGCTCACACTGGCTTCTCAACAGCAGCCCTTTACACCGTAAACCTTCAACTACAGGAGCACTGGGATTTCAGAGGACACCACAACATTACAGCCTCCCTGTACCTAGCACTCACTGTCCACTTTATTAGAACCCCTCCTTATCCACTCACTGTCCACTTTAATAAAACCCCTACACACTCACTGTCCACTTTATTAGAAACCCCTACCCACTCACTGTCCACTTTATTAGAAACCCCCTACCCACTCACTGTCCACTTTATTAGAGACCCCTACCCACTCACTGTCCACTTTATTAGAAACCCCTACACACTCACTGTCCACTTTAATAAAACCCCTACACACTCCCTGTCCACTTTATTAGAAACCCCTATACACTCCCTGTCCACTTTATTAGAGACCCCTACCCACTCACTGTCCACTTTATTAGAAACCCCTACCCACTCACTGTCCACTTTTTTAGAAACCCCTACCTGCTTACTGTCCACTTTTTTTAGAAACCCCTACCCACTCACTGTCCACTTTATTAGAGACCCCTACCCACTCACTGTCCACTTTATTAGAACATAAACCACTACAGTCACTACACCCACATTTATACACAGAGTTGGCTGTGTTACACAACCCAGTGTTACCTGCCGCCGTTTCCTCTGGCTAAAGCAGGCTGAGAGCTGATGAGGCTGCAGTACACCATGGAATGCAGTACACCATGAAGATAGCTCCCACTGTACCCTAGAAACTCTGACTGGAGAAGAACACCATCTGGGTATCTTCAGTACACTACAGGCTTACAATGTGGTTGCATACTACATACTACTTTTAGGTATATTTAGAATGCGATTAGTACGTAGTACACCATTTGGAACACTAGGAGTTGTTAAAAACAAAGATGCTAGCACTAGCATAGCTAACTATGCAAGCTAATAATGCTCCATGGAAGTTAACTAGTTTAATCTGGAAATGTTATGTAGTTCATTCAAAATTCATGACAGTAGTTTAGGTTATTTACGGTAAAGACTTCGTTTTAAAATAAAGGAGCCATTCATGGTGACTGTAAGTCAATGCCACATTCATAGAGGCCCCTTTTTTCCGTAACTGAGTTAACACTGAGTAGGTACTTAAGTTCAGATAACATTAGGTTTAAATTATATCTTAGAGCTGCATATGTCATACGGTAAAGCCACGGCCAGTAACTCTGCACCAGCTTGTCCAGATAGACACACGACCAACCATTTATTGAAATGCATCATTCTTATTTACAGCATTCATGCAAATGAACAAGTGCTTGGGTCTTGATTTGGACTGATGATACATTTAAAAAAAAAAAGAGAAAATAAATCTTATTCAAATTGCAACCAAAGATAGATAAAGGCATACTGTGTACTGAAAATGAACCGACCACCCCCAAAAATCTAAATTCCAGCTGGTGACTCATAAAATCAACATCACACATACACATAAACACAAAAACACATTCAGAACATACTTATTTTACATTCAGAAATATTACAGTCCTAAAAGTACAATGGGTGTACTAGAAACTGTCGTCCAGAGTTTAGAAAGTCAAAGTATGAACAAGGCCTTCTGTATCCCGGAGGCCAAATCCTCCTAGACAAAGCGCCGAAGTATCTACAGTACTGTGCAAACGTCTTTGATTCCAGTCGAAACAGCCATTCAGTACAATTAACCCAAGTAACCCTTTACTTTTCTTCCAGGACCTTTCTTTCCACATCTCCAGAGTTCAGACCTAGAAGTTGGTTGCACATTCTGTTTCTCCTGTTCCTAAGCAATCCTAAACACCTTCACTGACATTGGCATCTGGACTCTGGGTTGGTCAGGCCATTGTTCCGAGAACACCAGCAGCTTCCTTGTCAATTGTCTTTTCCCAGTGATCTCCGTGAGGAGCCTCTTAAACAGCTACACATCTTTTCAGGCCCATAGCGTTAAGTAGCCTTCTTACCATGGAAGGGTGGACAAAAACACCTGTGGATTTTTCAGATCTGAAGCAGCTAGGAGCTCTACTTTCTCTGCAGCTTTAAAGGTTTTTTAAACTCCAGCTTCCTTCCTTATTCAAGGGGATCATCTTACATCCTCAGATAAACGAATAAGGTGCAGTAAATGGCCGTGTTGACTGGAAATGACCTGTATTAACAGTGGTCTTAGACTTTTGCAGAGTGCTGTGGTCAGTACATTTCAATCAAAACCCATTAAAAAAAATAAAAACAGTCTTACATTGGCAATCATGAACTTCATGGCTAGTGATGGAAGCTAGCGGCCACCAGTGAGCATGGTGTAATTCTCAGAATGCTAAAGAGGTGGCTATTAGATCTTATTCTGCAAATCACTTCACAGTAGCTTTATTGGAATTCGTCTCTTGAAGGCCTTCGTCTTGGGTTCTTCAGTGTGTTGAAATTACGGCGAGTTGAGAAGATTGCTGAGAACTGTAATGAAAGAGATATTGCTCCAGTGTGAAAACATGGTAGATAAAGATCAATAACGAAATACTATATGGAAATTTAGAAAAAAAATCCAAATAGTTGAGACGTAAATAATGTCATTCAGAGTGATTTGGTGTAAAATGCTCTGTTCTAGAGAAACTGACATCTACCCTTAAAAAGCTCCCTCACTAACTATATCATCACAGTCCAAAGAAAAACATGTATCTCCAAAATGGCAGCTTTACAGGAGAGGCCAAAAACCTCATTCAATGGTAATGTAAGTCAATGGAACCAGACGTCTTTCCAAAGACCGGGGTCATTTCTGTTGGTCCATTCATTATACAATTCTCACAAAGTGTAAACGGCAGTGGCTGTGATCAAAACGGACCAAAATGGAGATACGTGTTTTTCATCTGACAGCGACGGTAAAAGAATAAAGAAACTAAGTCACTTCAATATAAAAATATATAGAATATAAAGAAACACGTTGGGTCACTGGTAGTGAATATGGCGACCCCTGGTTCCAATCACCAGCACTAAACCTCTACAAATGAACCATTTCCATCAAACCACTCTGAAAGACTTTCCTTAGTTTATTTACTTTATCATCTCAATCAGTAAATTATATAGACACTTGGAAAAAGGCATAGCTCTGTCACAGTCTTACCCTGAGGGTCATTCTGTGCCCCGTTCTCCTCTTTAGCTTTCTCTGGGTCACCTGTAAGGAGGTGGTTCATGGATTAGTTATTAACTATGTCATTGTTTTTTAAAGGCTGGCTGAAAGATAATGAATCCACTGGTGACGTGGTCAATCAGACAGCGCACACACCTCGACATCACTACACTGATATTTGCAATACAGGCTCTTTTGAAAAAGGTTAAACCCTATTTGTTTAGACACGAGTCCTGGAGCGCATTTATCTATGACGGTGTATAACTCTGGAGTCCAAAGGTCTTCAGGTCCAGACCTTTAAACCCTGGATGTTGGATTCACTAGTAATTAAATGACCTGCTGATGTAACACATTGTCAGTCTAAATTACCAGTGTCTAAATGACCAGTAATTACTAAATCCAGGATTGGACACGGGTCTGGATTTTTAATATGAGACCGTGTGTTATTTACTGTACTGTAAGAATTCTAAACCAATCACAGCTTAGATGAATCTCTGTGTGTCTCTGTGGGTATTCATGCAATTAAACAATTGTCAAATATTTGGTTAAAATAAAATAAAATCATATGATAATAACAATATACAGTAATATAATCACAGTATAGATGTTTGCTCCACATTACCCTGTCCTAGTGTGTTGTACTCTACCATATATAATATGCTATGACTATGAATGTGATATAGTCAGTAGCAGTTTCTACACTCTTAGTAAAGGTTCCAAAAAGTGATCTTTGGAGTGATGCCAAAAAAAGAAAAATCTCCTCTGGCTGTTTACAAACCTTCTTAAATAAATCTACTTGATTGAAAGCTTCTTTAGGAACCATGGGAGGTGTGCCCAAACTTGGGGCCGAAGTGGACTGTTTTTTTTAATGGGCCGACAGCCAATAAGACTGATCAATGCACTGATAAAGAGGGTGTGTAGAATTCCAATAGGCTGAAATTGCCATTTCAGAAGCAAAACAAAAATTTATATAAATGGATGTGTATTTATATGTACAGTACATTATAGTGTATACATAGTGTAAAGTTCTCTCATTGGCTGAGGGGGTGGGCTTTCTGGAGGGGCCCAATCCTACAACATCCTAGTGGGCAGGCTCGATGTATGGATCCCTCCAAAAAGTCTAAGCTTAAGCTGAGATAAATCAAAATATTACTGATAGTGATACATTAAGCCACTTACGTCCTTGAGGCTTAAAGCACAACTTCTTCTTCAGGTAAGCAAAGTAACCAGTGATTGCTCCAATGATGGCTACTCCGAATGACGCTACCACCCCGGCGACCGTGCCTGACCCAGACCCTGCAGGCCAAACACAAGAAATGCAGATGTAGCGTTCTGGACTTAGCAAAGTGTGACATGGTATTTGGCTATACAACTGAAACCTAGTGTGGTTCTATAGGGACTGCACTGCTTCTGCTTAAACAAACATAATGAAGTGAGATGAAAGGTCTTTTCAGCAAGTCAGTGTGCAACACACGACCACTAGATGGCAGTATAGCTCTGCTGCATGGCTGTGAGGTAAACGGCACAATGGGGACATTATACAGTAATTCCTACTATTGGAAAATACCCGCTGATTCTTTATGTAATATAATGCTTCATAGGTGCCTCATTCTGCAAAAGCAAGTGCCGTTCCAGTGTTTACAAACAGTAAGATCATGTTAAATCACTCAGAACTGTGCAAGGCACTTTGTGTTGAATGCTGATGGTTGTCTTCTGTTCTGGACATCTGGGGGAATAGAAATATAAAGGTAACATCCATCCCTGATTTCTTCTCGCCTTTCCGGCCAATCCCCATATTTAATAAAGGCGCATTAGAGGATGGATCACAAAAATGATTGGCGCAGAGAACAAAGCCCTTGCCACCGCAGTTAGGGCAGGGCCCGTTTTTGCTATAAGCAGTAATTCCCCAAAGTCAGTTTCAAGTTTTTCCCCAGCATTAAGAAAGTTGCTGCCCGTGGATATATCCTCCATTAGTTCACAAATTGAGGCGAGTTACAGAAAAACAGAATGTTCTCGCCATCGTCTGATAGAGCCAAAGGGTGGTTCTCAGATGTATTATGGATATTGCTGGAGAAATCACTTGTATTAACAAAATATGCCAATAAAACCGCACTCCTTCTGCCTCCACTGCACCGCATTAGCCAAAGCTACAGCCCCATTTATGACATGAACTCCAAACTGTGCCTGCCATTCATCAAACACCTGACAGTGTTGCACATAAGGCTTTATTCAAACTGCAGGCAAACCAGATCTGTTTCTCAAATCAGATATTTTGAGACCTCTGTAATTTGGAAATCAGTTCGGATTTGTGAGTCCAGACATCACCAGTCTCTCTGTATGGGTTGCTGTGCTAATGATGTAGGCGATACCCTGAATTTGACAATGTCATTGTTACATTGTGAGCAAGGCACACTTAAGCATGGAGACTGAGACCCATCTGTAAAAATCCAATACCAAATGCATTGCAAACCACCTCCAAACGTGGTTTGTATCCGATTCTGGATAGAATCTGAATGGGCCTACAATCAGATTTAGGTGGCACTCTGAATGCGGCCTAATAGCAATCCACTATAATCAACTCTGGTTTGTCTTCATAAAGTTTGTGATGCTTGTGAAGCATAAAGGTTGGTGGAACATGAGCTTCCATTACCTGTTAGCTAGCTCGCCCTGTGACTGGAGGGTTGCTGATTCGATTCTCTGGACCGCCAGGAATGAATGAAGTGCCCTTGAGGCAACTTAAGCAATCCACTTAACCCGGGGCACCCTTAATCCCCAACTGTGCCTCCCGGTGTGTGTGTTTCACTAGGGTAGGTTGCTACGCTGGATAGGGCTGCCCAATCACTATGGTGTTCAAGTGTTTGTCCCCGGATGCTACCGCTCTGGGCATACTGTGTGTGTGTTCACTAGGGTGTTTGTCTACCCGGATAGGGCTGCCCACCGCTCTGGGCATGTGTGTTCACTGCCCCCCTAGTGTGTGTGTT
Source organism: Prochilodus magdalenae (assembly GCA_024036415.1). Taxonomy (NCBI): domain Eukaryota; kingdom Metazoa; phylum Chordata; class Actinopteri; order Characiformes; family Prochilodontidae; genus Prochilodus; species Prochilodus magdalenae. The sequence continues at coordinate 45,218 of JAMWET010005361.1, read as the reverse complement.
CACTAGGGTGTTTGTCTACCCGGATAGGGCTGCCCACCGCTCTGGGCATGTGTGTTCACTGCCCCCCTAGTGTGTGTGTTCACTAGGGTGTTTGTCTACCCGGATAGGGCTGCCCACCGCTCTGGGCATGTGTGTTCACTGCCCCCCTAGTGTGTGTGTTCACTAGGGTGTTTGTCTACCCGGATAGGGCTGCCCACTGCTCTGGGCATGTGTGTTCACTGCCCCCCTAGTATGTGGGTTCACTAGGGTGTTTGTCTACCCGGATAGGGCTGCCCACCGCTCTGGGCATGTGTGTTCACTGCCCCCCCTAGTGTGTGTGTGTGTATGTGGGTGTTCCACTTCACGGATGTGCAGTAGGCAAAGTCCTCTGTGTGCAAACTAGAATGGGGGTGGACACAAACTGAGGATGAAAGTTCTAAACCACGCAGAGAAGCGGGTGATAGTGGAGAGGCAACAATCACACGATAAGCAAAATTTATGCAAATCCAATAACCCCTCATCAACGGCAGGTAAACGTCACCTCTGGCAGGTAAAAGTCACAGTCGAAAACGTGGCCAAGAACTACTGGCAAGCTTTTACGTACAAAAAACTGAGGCAAAGTCACATAACAAGCAGCAGCTCAAGGAACTGACGCTTTTGTCAGCACCAAACGTTTAACAAGGTGTCTCCAGGCTCGTTTCCAGAATACGGAGAATTCGGTGTTGAAACGGTGTGTAAACATTTGCATACCAGGACAGGTGTAGTGCTTAGCCTCTGGCCCGTGCTAACCACACTGGAGTACAGCAGCCCTGATGGGGGTTTATTATGTGCACTGATGCAGATTCAGCATGAATCGATAGTTCACTCCACCTGGCCCCCGCTGTGGGGGGAAAAAAGGCCCGTATACACATCACTGGCATGCTTCCCTGAGGAAGCCTCTCCGCAATGGCTGCAGGGTTCGACGGAGCAGAGCGAGGTCTGACACATTCAGGAACTGGAATGTGTTTGTGGGGGGAAAATAAAAAAAGACAAACCCTCACACAGCTGCCAGGCAAGACAGAGCCTGATCGCTCCGATTCTACAGAAGATAAATGGGGGAGTGTCTGGATAATAAACTTGTTAGCAGCGTATTGACTTCAGGATAGGAGAGAAACCCTGGGGCTAATTTGCTAATTACACAGTGGGAATGAGCCGCTTCAACGGCCCATGAAGTAGTAGAGACTTTAAGGTTTACAGGAGTAGTCTGGCAAAGAATCAAACGCTTAGACCAGATCAGCCCATAAGTACAGTCAGAAATCAGGCTTTAGGACTACTGTTATGCTAATGTGCCAACGCTAATAGGCTAACTATGCCATATAGCATCACAATCGACATAAATCTATTAGAGATTTGCTAACAACTCTACATGGTTTGAGGCAAATGTGTGATGTGTGCTAATAGGTTGCTAATGAGCGTCCATTTGTAGGTGGTCTTCTCTATTTTCCCAAGAACAACATCCATTTTGCCCATCATTTAACAGTTACAACTATAAAATTCAATTTGCTACATTCAGACTGGACTGTACGTCCTAAAACCACTGCTTACTTCACCTAGCTACATTGCTAGTTAGCAAGCTAAGACCGCCACAGCTAGCCACCAGAACAATAAAGGAAAAAGGGCACCATAGTCCTCTTTGTGAACCCTGGCTTTGCTTCAGGTTTACAAAGGGGTTATGGATAGTAAGCTCTGACTTTACTTGCATTGCCAAGTTTCAGCTAGCTAGTTTCCTCAGTGCAGTAGAGACCACACCCAAGTGAGTCAGAAAAGAAATGGTTAGAGGCTTTTGTGCAAAATTGAGTGTAATTGCTTAATCATTTTCAGACAGGATAATGGAATATTGGGTGGGACTCCAGTATTAGGACACTAACTTCTTTATGTACAATAATGACATCAGTGAGGGTTAACTGGTGTACCCAGCCAGAGCTTGCCAACCAGTTACACAGTAACGCAATAACTAGTGCTCTAGTAGCCTTCAGCACCAGTAATGCCAACCAATCAGTACAATCAACACAGCCATCCCCTCCAGAATCGTCCAGTAGCTGAACACACTTGATATAAGCAACACATTGTGCAGCTGGATCATGGACTTCCGCACCTGCAGACTCCAGTGTGTTAGGATGGGTGAACACACCTCACCCTCTCTCATACTCAGCACAGGATGTCCCCAAGGCTATGTTCTCTCCTCATACTGTATACACCGTACGCCTACGACTGCAACCCACAGTTCCCACACCATCATCAAGTTTGGAGTGGTGTGTCACCTACAACCTCTCCGTCAATGTCAGCAGAAGCAAAGAGCAGGTTATTCAGGAGTCTTCAGGAGCGAACGCACAAACCACTGAACCTCGGGGGCAAGTTGGTGGAAAGGGTGAGCAGCTTCAAGTTCCTCAGTATCTATTTAGCCGAGGAGCTTACTTGGACGCTTAACCCCTCACACATTGTCAGGAAGGCCCAACAACGCCTCCACTTTCTACGAAGACTGAGGAGAGTCAACCTGCCACAGCAGCTCCTCTGCAACTTCTATAGATCCACTGGGGAGAGCCAACCAATCAGTTCTCAGTTGCAGTAATGTTAAGAAAAAATCTGAACTCAGTAATAGTAATCCCAGTCAATCATCCCTCAGCAGTAGCAATGATAACCAATCAGCACTTAGTATCACTAATGCCAGTAAATCAGCACACAGCAGCAATAATGCTAATCAATCCCCACTCAGTAGCAGTAATGCCAACCAATCAGTCCTCAGTAGCAGTAATGCCAACCAATCAGTCCTCAGTAGCAGTAATGCCAACCAATCAGTCCTCAGTAGCAGTAATGCCAACCAATCAGAACTCAGTAGCAGTAATGCCAACCAATCAGTCCTTAGTAGCAGTAATGCCAACCAATCAGAACTCAGAAGCAGTAATGCCAACCAATCAGTCCTCAGTAGCAGTAATGCCAACCAATCAGTCCTCAGTAGCAGTAATGCCAACCAATCAGAACTCAGTAGCAGTAATGCCAACCAATCAGTCCTTAGTAGCAGTAATGCCAACCAATCAGAACTCAGAAGCAGTAATGCCAACCAATCAGTCCTCAGTAGCAGTAATGCCAACCAATCAGAACTCAGTAGCAGTAATGCCAACCAATCAGAAATCAGTAGCAGTAATGCCAACCAATCAGTCCTCAGTAGCAGTAATGCCAACCAATCAGAAATCAGTAGCAGTAATGCCAACCAATCAGAACTCAGAAGCAGTAATGCCAACCAATCAGAACTCAGAAGCAGTAATGCCAACCAATCAGAACTCAATAGCAGTAATGCCAACCAATCAGAACTCAGAAGCAGTAATGCCAACCAATCAGAACTCAGAAGCAGTAATGCCAACCAATCAGTCCTTAGTAGCAGTAATGCCAACCAATCAGAACTCAGAAGCAGTAATGCCAACCAATCAGTCCTCAGTAGCAGTAATGCCAACCAATCAGTCCTCAGTAGCAGTAATGCCAACCAATCAGAACTCAGTAGCAGTAATGCCAACCAATCAGTCCTTAGTAGCAGTAATGCCAACCAATCAGAACTCAGAAGCAGTAATGCCAACCAATCAGTCCTCAGTAGCAGTAATGCCAACCAATCAGAACTCAGTAGCAGTAATGCCAACCAATCAGAACTCAGTAGCAGTAATGCCAACCAATCAGTCCTCAGTAGCAGTAATGCCAACCAATCAGAAATCAGTAGCAGTAATGCCAACCAATCAGAACTCAGAAGCAGTAATGCCAACCAATCAGAACTCAGAAGCAGTAATGCCAACCAATCAGAACTCAATAGCAGTAATGCCAACCAATCAGAACTCAGAAGCAGTAATGCCAACCAATCAGAACTCAGAAGCAGTAATGTCATTTATTTCTGTTCTTTTTTGTTGCTTTTGGTCATTAAGCTCCACCCACTTCCATTGACAGAGAATTCTAATGTTTTGCAGTCATGATTTTGTTTTAAGGACAGAAACTGGCTCTGGTTGTTCATGATTCTCTCTATGACCTTTGGTGACCCATTAGCCTGACCTTGACCTTCTGAACCAATGCACCAATCATTGTGTATTCTATAAAGAGCTGAAAGAAGTATGGCCACACTACACAGGCATAATCCCATTACCAGTGCCAAACCTGCCTAAAGAACAAAGTTCCATCTCCAAACATGTCCTGGCTGATCAACTACCTTTAGGCTAAAGGAAAAACTCAGCATTTTTTTCTTTTCCCTTAAAAGTTGCCAGATTCCCAGGTACACAGTTACAACAAGTCCAGCTTTCCATGTCATCTCTAACAGAGTGCAAAGTGAAAGGCTCAGTAAGTCTGAACATGGAAACTTTTATCAGTAACGACAATCTGTCTCTTCTATTGTGCATTACACAGTAGGTTGGAAATGAGGAAAACAGGCTCACCTCTCGACTCATTTTGATCTGTGATAAAAATAAAGGAGGGAAGAAAAGAAAGATGAGATGAGATTAAATACAGTGTACACATCAAACCGGCCTCTTTATCAGAGCCCTTCACTGGTACCTTGCTGGTGTACAGATACAGACTGTAGCCTTTGATGCAGAGTTTGTTAGCGCTTCTAGCCCTTCACCAATGGTCAGTTTCTGACCACAGCCAATTTTGGCTGGATATGTTTTTGATGGTGTCCCAAAAAATGGTCCACCACCCAAATAACATCTGGAAAACAGAGCTCCTGTGGTCAGAAACTGACCATTGATGAATGAGGTAGAGGGGGGCTGATGAACTGTACAGCAACAGATGGACTACAGTCTTTAATTTCACATAAAAGTCATTCCACCCTTCATTTATTTCATTTCCACACACATTATGGACTAGTTATTCATTATTTCAGTGTCAGGAAAAATAGCAGAACATTATACAGAATCCCAGACAACTAAATATAATATCATTTTCCTCCTCAGGATTTAGTGTCTCCCACGCTTTTCCTGTGTCTCGTTGTCCGTTCTATTCAGTAGACCCTTTGAGATAGTGGGCTCAAATAAACCAGGAGGAATATTTTTCCACACTTCCACGTTTAGTCTTAAAAGTTGGTTTAGCATATTTTACATCTCACAGACAAATTCAAATCTTTGTCTGCTGTTTTTATTCTATGTCCGCCGTGTGTGTGTGAAGGTTGGTGTCGCAATGTCACAACTTCAGTGACTCCTTTGGGTACAGCTTTTGTTGTTATGAGGCAGTCATGACTTGTCGGTGCACATGAGTAAATACTCAGAGATTTGATATTAAACTTAGTGTTGGAGACTTTCGGGTGATCCAAATAAATGATTTCTGATTTTTTGTCAAGACAGAAAAACATAATTATTAATTGATTCATTAATTAATCTTGAACAAAAAATAAAAAAATAATAACTTTAATAGCTGTTAATTGGAACTGACATAAACGTACAGGACATTGTTGTATATAATGAATCTAGAAGGTTGTTGGAGCTGTAAAGTATAAGGTAGGTGTTTCTAATAAAGTGGCCAGTGAGTGGAAGTACAAGGTAGATGTTTCTAATAAAGTGGCCATTGAGTGGAAGTATAAGGTAGGTGTTTTTAATAAAGTGGCCAGTGAGTGGAAGTACAAGGTAGGTGTTTCTAATAAAGTGGCCAGTTAGTGGAAGTACAAGGTAGGTGTTTCTAATAAAGTGGCCATTGAGTGGAAGTACAAGGTAGATGTTTCTAATAAAGTGGCCATTGAGTGGAAGTATAAGGTAGGTGTTTCTAATAAAGTGGCCAGTGAGTGGAAGTACAAGGTAGGTGTTTCTAATAAAGTGGCCAGTGAGTGGAAGTATAAGGTAGGTGTTTCTAATAAAGTGGCCAGTGAGTGGAAGTATAAGGTAGGTGTTTCTAATAAAGTGGCCAGTGAGTGGAAGTACAAGGTAGGTGTTTCTAATAAAGTGGCCAGTGAGTGGAAGTACAAGGTAGGTGTTTCTAATAAAACCCTTTAATGTGGCCAGTGAGTGAGTGGAGAATGTACAAGGTAGTGTAAGGTAGTTTTTCTAATAAATAAAGTGGCCAGGGAGTGGACAAAGTACAATGGTAAGGTGTTTTCTAATAAAACGTGGCCCAGTGAGTGGAAGTACAACGGTAGGTGTTTCTAATAAAGTGGCCAGTGAGTGGAAGTATAAGGCGTAGGTGTTTCTAATAAAGTGGCCAGTGAGGTGGAAGTATCGTTGGAAGTGTATGAAGGTAGGTGTTTTCTAATAAAGTGGGCCAGTGAGTGGATGTACAGGGTAGCTGTTTCTAATAAAGTGGACCAGTGTGAGTGGGAAGTACATAAGGTAGGTGTTTCTAATAAAGTGGCCACGTGAGTGCGAAGTTATTTCTTCTCTTTTCCCTAAGGTAGTGAGTGGAGGTACAAGGTAAAGGTAGGTGTTTTCTAATAAAGTGGCCAACTAGGAAAAAAACTGAATGGAAGTACAGGTAAAGGTCCAGTTTTCTACTAATAAAGTGGCCAAGTGAGTTGGAAGTGATATCACATAGTAGGTGTTTCTAATAAAGTGGCCAGTGAGTGGAGGTACCAGGGTAGGTGTTTCTAATAAAGTGGCCAGTGAGTGGAAGTACCCCCCCCAAAAAAAAACACTGGCCAGTGAAGGTAGGTGTTTCTAATAAAGTGGCCAGTGAGTGGAAGTACAAGGTAGGTGTTTCTAATAAAGTGGCCAGTGAGTGAAAGTGTATGGTAGATGGTTCTAATAATAAAGTGGCCAGTGAGTCTATGTAGGTCAAAACGATGGATTACGGCTACTGATGAATCATCCAATGATATCAGAGCTGAAAATAAATAGCCACTCACTCGTTTGTTCCGATTTGGCTAAGCACACAGAGAGAAGAGGAAAATCCAGTTTTCTTTTTGTTTGTGTATGAGTTATACTGCCGGTGCATAAAAGACTGTATGACTGGTGGTTCTGAAGAAGGGCTGGGTCTCCCAAGACTTGCAACACAAGGACATTATTAATTTAAAAAAAAGAAAAAAAAAAAGCTTTACCTCTTGGCCCAGCCTGGGCTCCAGCACTCCGCACTGCAATGGAGAGCAAATACAGACATCAAAAGCATGCATTAAGTGATCCATAATGGCCTTAATTGTAATTAAGTAACTATAATAACCACGACTTTTACCCAGCGGACGCATCAACAGGGTTCCAGGAGAACGGATCGTGTTTATAATTATCCAGCAAACTAGTGCTCTTGAGAGGAACATCAAAGCTCGGAGGGATTAAGCTAATGTAATGTAATGTTTGATGTTAGAAGCCAGTATATGCGATTACCACTAATACGCTATGCCGAATGTAGATGGCCGAGGCGCGAGGAGACAACAGGCTGCTTCCTTTTTCCCATCGCTACCGAACTGCCACTGAGACTATCATTGAAAACACTGAACTTTAGCGATCAAGTAGCAGAACACCCAAGACAAATGACTACAACCATATGACGGTGTTTTGTTAAGGGTGAGTCACTACTTCATGGGCAACATGTCACCAATGAAAGCAGAAATTTGGCTCACCTGAATCCTCCTCTCCAGTGACCTGGTCAGATTCATCTTGTTTCTCTGCAAAACAGACAGAAACCGCATGAAAACAGTGCTGGATGAAGCAACAGCGTTCATTTTCCTATTGTCAGTCTCAGTCAGGCCTGCTCTGTGCCCCTCAATGTCACTTCAATCCGTCGCATCGAGCAGCTCAATAAAGGGGGGCTGATGCTGCCTGGGATGACAGTGACGGCTACAGCTAGGAGACGCCCGTTTTCTGTAAGCCAATTAGGAAGACACCGAGCCCCCAAATAAGACCGCAGCCGTGAAACCATATTCCAGAACGCCACAGTCCGAGCACACGGCTGTAATTACACAAAAAAATTAAGGAAGGAGTCAGAGTGGTAGATTTAGGCTAGTGTACGCGATAAAGGGTTCAATGCCAAATTGTGTGGGTAGAAACAGCTTTATATACCACCCAGAAAGAGATATCTCAGTACGCTCTCTTATTACTTCACTATGATGCATGTAAAACCATTCACATATTTGGCCATTAATCATTTTCTACAGCTGGTTGAATTACTACAAGCCAAATATTTAAACATCCAAATCATCAGGGAAGTAATAAGCATGCCTGGTCCAAAATCTAGACTGCTGATTGGCTGAATTATATACTGTATGTAATTTTTGATTCATATATTGTATATGAGTATACAGCTCTGCAAATAAATAAGAGACATTGAATGGAGAACCTGGAGAACCTTAAGAAAAAACAAAAAAGGCCAACCAAGCTACAGATTAAAGTAACCTTTCGTTAGTCAAACCACATGTAGATAATCACTCGATAACATTGTGGACAAAAGTAATGGTGGAAGTAGGGCTGTGCTCTCGCACCAATTGGCCAAAATAACACACAACAAATGAATGGAATTTGTAGCTTGTTCTGGCTACTGTGCACGTGCAAAGATGGGGTCCTATTTGGCTCCTGGCTTAACTAGCAATCTGATGGACCCACTTTATTGAAGAGCATGACTTTCTCTGTAAACAGCCACCATGTTGTTACAGGTCTTCCTATTAATTTTCCAACCCATACATAGGTATACGGAAGTGCTGGAGTGCTGGATTTATATAGACCAGTGATGGAAGGTCAGTACATACCTGAGTTGTCAAGAGCATCCAACAGGTCCAGTCCTTTTGAAGGAGAAGAAAAAAAGAGAAGTGTAAGAGACCTTACCCAGTAAGAAGATACACAGTGAGTGGGAGTACAATATGGGTGCTTGTAATAAATAGAACATGGAGTCTGTTGTAAATGATTTACCTAAAACGAAAAAACAAAAAAAAAATCTGTAAGTACAGAACAATTTCAGGAAGGCAGCCATCCTACCATCTGCTAGCAAGCCATCCTACCATCTGCTAGCAAGCTTATCCTCAACAGAGTCTTAGTTAGCTATGCTAAAAAGCTATGTCAACAAAAATCAAATATAAAAACGTACTCTAACAATCCTAACACTAGGAATGCAAATCAAAAAACTGAACTAGGAATCTAAACAGAGCTACTGATAACTCTTAACTACGACCAACTGTAGAACCGTGCTCTGTTACTGGATGTGCACCCTTATTTATAAAGTAGTAATCTCCTATGAGCAGCTTTCACCTGTGGATGCAATGAGCGTATTTATTTAGTGTTACTTCTCTAGTTTGGGATAAACCCGTAAGTCATTTCCAGCTTCAGTACAAGGCAGTGAATTTGCATAGCTTTGGGAAAAGCAGTACAGTGCTGACTGCAATATCTAATATTTGATGTTCACCTACCTTCCCCGGGTCCCTCAGCGTATATACGTGGAGCTCCGTTCTCAGCAATCACTGACAGGAATAAAAAAACATATCTCGATTTCCCAAAAAGCTTTTCTCCTGATGATCAAGCTGAATAAATACACTACTGGTATTGTCAGTATTCGTAGAACACTGATTGTATACCACACTGTCATCTTTACACTGGTAGTACACTGATAGTAGCAATGATTTATTTGGGTTTCAGCCTTTTTTTTCTCCTTGTAATGAAATAAAATATTTAAAATAATCATTGACAAAAAAAATTAAAATTAAAAGTGTCCAAAATATAAATTGAACAGAATGGAAGTATGTAACGAGCAGGTGTAATATCCCTAACTTTTTCGATATCTGCTGGTATCGTTGGTGGTTCTGTGGTTGAATAACAGAAATAAGTTGAGTCATCCAGCAAATGAAACCTAGGAAACATGTTGGCCTATGCTGGTGTAGTGCTGGTAGGGTTAGACAGAATACCAGCCTGGTGACCAGGCATGCTGGTCCATGCTGATATTTTTTTCCAGCAGGGAAACCAAATGTTAGCATCAAGCAGATGTGATATCCCCACCTGTTTCAGAATCTGCACTGTCATCTGCTGGTGTCACTGGTGCTTCTGTGGTCAAACAATAGAAATGAGTTGAGTAATCTTGAAACTCAAGAAACATGCACTTTACATGATACAGTAGAAGAACCCCGCTGAAAGAAAACTGCACTGACCAGTATGCCGGCATAGTGCTGTGTGGTGCTGGTTTAGCTGGTTACCTAGGAGGGTTCCCAGCATTCCAGCATCCAAAACACAACATATGCCAGTTGTGGGCTGGAGGTTAAGGAACCAGCCTTGTGACCGGAGGGTCACCGGTTCAATTCCCTGAACAGATAGTAATGACTGAGGTTCCCCTGAGGAAGTCACCTAACCCCAATCTTCTCCCTGGGCGCCCACCACTCCAGGCAAGTGTGCTCATTGCCCCCTGGTGTGTGTGTGGGTGTTTCACTTCATGGATGGGTTAAATGCAGAAGCCAGTTCTTCTGTGTGTAAACGCACAAATGGATTAAAAAAGTCTCTACTCAGTGAATGATTGGCCTCACTGAAATTTCGCTTGTAATCAGTCTATTAACGTCCATTGTTGCTGACCAGCATACCAACATCCAAAAGACAACATATGCTGGTTACCAGGCATGCCGGTCAATGCAGATTTTTCTACCAGGGGACTAAACGATAGAAAGAAACATAATAGATGTAATATCCCCACCTGTTTCAGAATCTGCACTGTTGTCTGCTGGTATCACTGGTGGTTCTGTAGTCAAACAACAGGAATGAGTTGAGTACTCCAACATAGCATACTAAGAAACACGATATACTAGAACAAACCTGCTGGGAAACTGCACTGAACACCATGTTGGTGTAGTGGTGGTGTAGTGCTAGTCTGGTTCTGGTTTAGCTGGTTACTCAGCAGTGTTAACCAGCACTGCAGCATTCAGAACACAACATGCGCTGGTTTCACTAGTGATCAGTCTTTCAACGTCCATTGCTGCGTATCAGCATACCAGCATCCAGAACATATGTTGGTTTAGCTAGTTAACAGGCATGCTGGTCAATGCTGAGCAGTGATACTAAATATCAGCAACTAGAGATGTAATATCCAAACCTGTTTCAGCATCTGCACTGTCGTCTGCTGGTACTGCTGTTGGTTCTGTGGTTGAAGAAATAAGTTGAGTTCTCCGACAACCAAAACCTGTTTTTACATGATACCCTAGAAGAACCCTGCTGAAAGAAAAATCCACTGAACAGCATGTTGGTGTAATGCTGGTCTGGTGTTGGTTTAGCTGGTCACCCAGGAGGGTTAGCCAGAAACCCCGCATCCAAAACACAACATATGCTGGTTTTGCTAGTGATCAGTCTATTACCATCCAATGCTGTTGACCAGCATACTGACATCCAACAGCTGATCAGGGCTGATTTTTCAATCAGGGGACTAAATGATAGCAAAAAAAAAAGATGTAACATCCCCACCTGTTTCAGCATCTTCACTGTTGTCTGCTGGTATCGCTGGTGGTTCTGTGGTCAAACAACAGGAATGAGTTGAGTACTCCAACATATCATACTTAGAAAGATGCTTTTTACATGATACGGTACTCCTGAAAAGCTGCACTGAACACCATGTTGGTGTAGTGGTGGTGTAGAGCTAGGCTGGTTCTGGTTTAGCTGGTCACTCAGCAGTGTTAACCAGCACTGCAGCATTCAGAACACAACATGCGCTGGTTTCACTAGTGATCAGTCTTTCAACGTCCATTGCTGCGTATCAGCATACCAGCATCCAGAACATACTGTATGTTGCTTTAGCTAGTTACCAGGCATGCTGGTCAATGCTGAGCAGTGATACTAAATATTAGCAACAAGAGATGTAATATCCAAACCTGTTTCAGCATCTGCACTGTCGTCTTCTGGTACTGCTGTTGGTTCTGTGGTTGAATAAGAGAAATGAGTTGAGTAAGCCGACAAGCGAAACCTAAGAAACAGTCTTTTTACATGAACCACTAGAAGAACCCTGCCAAAGTAAAATGCACTGCCCAGCATGTTGGTGTAGTGCTGGTCCAGTGCCGCTTTAGCTGGTCACTTAGGAGGGTCAGCCAGCATTACAGCATCCACAACGTATGCTGGTTTTGCTGGTGACCAGGCATGCTGATCGATGCTGATTTTTCTACCAGGGGACTAATTGATGAAAGAAACAGATGTAACATCCCCACCTGTTTCAGAATCTGCACTGTCGTCTGCTGGTACCGCTGGTGGTTCTGTGGCCAAACAAGAGGAATGAGTTGAGTACTCCAACATAGCATACTACGAAACATGATATACTAGAACAATCCTGCTGTGAAACTTCATAGAACATTATGTTGGTGTAGTGGTGGTGTAGCGCTAGGCTAGTACTGGTTTAGCTGCTCACTCAGCAGTGTTAACCAGCATTGCAGCATTCAGAACACAACATGCGCTGGTTTCACTAGTGATCAGTCTTTTAACGTCCATTGCTGCGTATCAGCATACCAGCATCCAGAACAGAACATATGCTGGTTTAGCTAGTTAGCAGGCATGCTGGTCAATGCTCAGCAGTGATATTGAATATTAGCAACAAGAGATAATGTACAGTAGAGAGTAATATCCAAACCTGTTTCAGCATCTGCACTGTCGTCTGCTGGTACTGCTGTTGGTTCTGTAGTTGAATAAGAGAAATAAGTTGAGTTCTCCGACAATGGAAACCTAAGAAACAAGTTTTAACATGATACACTAGAGGAACCCTGCTGAAAGAAAAATGCACTGATCTGGTCTGGTGTTGGTTTAGCTGGTCACCCAGGAGGGTTAGCCAGCATTCCAGCATTCAGAACACAACATATGCTGGTTTTGCTGGTGACCAGACTAGGGAAGTCTGTAAGTCTTCTCTTCCGGATGAACTATTTAAAATGTTTTCTCGTGAAGAATGTTACGTGTGCCATTGAATCATGTCCATGTCAAAAGACATGCTTTGCATTTCATTGGTTTAACAAGTCCATGTGACACCGTGACTCGCCTACTTAACCACAGGTCAGCCCTCTAAATCCTAGTGAATTGGTAAGCTCCCGTCTGACTCACAGATTTCACCCATTCCTTCCAATAAGCTGAGTAAAGCAATCACTTATGTGTATATAGGTGAGGTTACAGGTTTAACTCTGGTGTAGCCCCCTCCTTTAAGATGTCCTCCTTTTGGAGGTGGGTTGTCCTCCTTTTCTGGGTTATGAAAGTAGCCACCCCAGACCAGACATGCTGGTCAAAAATGCTTTTTCAAGCACAGACACCAAATGTTAGCCACAAACAGATATACCCTGCTATAGTCAAACTCCAGAAATGAGCTGAGTAATCCATTAACTCATATATCATGCGTTATTCTAACCCTGCTGAAACGCTGCAATGACCAACATGCTGGTCAGTCTAATAACATACATTGCACTGACCAGCATACCAAAATGGCAACTTTACAGGAGAGGTCAAAAATCTCATTTTAATGTAAGTCAATGGAACCAGACATTTGTCCATTCATCATGAAATTTCCACATGGTGTACACCGCAGCTGCTACGTTCAAACGTTCTGGTTTCTCCAGCAGAGAAACTGCTAAATGTTAGCAATAATCAGAAGTAATAACCCACCTGTTTCCGCATCTGCACTGTCATCTGCAGGTACCTCTGTTGGTTCTGTGGTCAAACAACAGAAATGAGTTGAGTAATCCAACAAAGGTGATATCCTGATATCAAACATTGCTTAGCTTAGCTTAGCTTAGCTTTGATTTGCTTTTAACAGATATGGGGTAGATATCTGAAGGTGTGCTAACAAATGGAAGAGTGGATGCTTATAGAGATAACGCGCTAAACAAGGGCACCGCTGTTACAGAACTCCCGCCAAGAAATCTTTACCCTGAAAGCGGATTCGGTCACAACAACAGCATTGTATTTCAGCATGTTTCAACAGGAGAACCTCAGCCTGAGCGCCTCGTATCACAGTACAATCAAACAACGTGAGTTCATTCAGGAATACACAGAGACAGCCAATTACTTTTAGAAGCTGTCCCTGCGGTAAAAAACAGATAACAAGCTCTTTACTGGTTTCTGCTGTGGTATTGCTGGTCTGATGCTGGTTTAGCTCAGCCTGTATGGTCAGCATACAAGCAAAGTACAATATATGCTGGTCTGTGCTGGTTTTACTACACTGACATACCAAATATCATGGGACAACAGTATGTAAATTGGTGTTACCTCAGGGGATGGCTTGGGAATGGCCACACCTGTACAAGTTCTGAGTGAGTTTGAACACTGCCCAGCGGGTTTATGGCAAGGTGATGTGGATTATTGGAGTTCGAACGAGGCCCCACACGTATATCCTACAGATCAGCACAGTGTTCTTTGGCTTCCATGTGATATGGGGGCAGAAGACCAGCCACTCAGTGCCTCTGTTTAAACCACAACACCAGACACAACACCTCACCTGTGCTCATGGGGTTGCTTACTGGGCCCTAGAGGACTGGCAACATGTGGTGTGGTCCGATGAGTCACGGTACCAATTGTTTCAGCTGATGGTAGGGTTCATGTGTGGTGCAGACCCCTTGAAGCCATGGACCCCAGGCTAAGAAGGCACTGTACAGGCTGGTGGTGGTTCTATACTGGTATGGGGTGTGTTCTCATCATTGTTTGGGTTCACTGGTCCGCCTAAACATGTCATTGACCAGGGCCTGCTATGTTTCACTGCTTGGTGACCATTTCCAGCCCTTCATGTATCCCAACAATGATGGGATATTTCAGCGAGAGCCAATGTTGTCCAGAATTGGTTCGAGACGCATTCTCAGAGAGTTCTGACAAATGGTGTGGTCGTATGTTTGCCCCACATGACCCCAGTCGAGACTTTCCACTATCATGACTCAAAAACTTGGATTATTCATGTCACCTTGCCATGAGCACACTGACCAGTGTTCAACTTATACAGGTGTGAGCATCAGCACTTTACACACTGCTATCCCATGACTTTTGGTATGTCAGTGTAGCATGGGTAATAAATCTGGGTAATATACAGAGCCATAGCATTGTCAATTGATTCTCCATCTTGTGTGCAGGTGTTTATATCTGTAGGAGCCAGGCGCCTCCTTATAGTGTTAAGCAGAGTTCAATGTTTTAATTCATATATATATACATTATTTTAGAATGTGTATTTTTCTTATATTTGGACAGATGTATTTGTAATGCTTGTGCCTTGCTAACCATGGAAATTCAGGTGACAGATAACCTGTATGTATAGACTGACGTATACTTGGGGAAGTGGGCGGGGCTTACTGGGTGAGGGAGCTGCATGGTTCTTCTGACCGTGTTGTCGTGCCATGGACTTAGTTTACTAATGTGGAGATAAATGTACATTGTTTAAGCTGTCAGCTTGTTTAAGTTGGACTATTTTGTTCTGCACCTGAAATTCACAAGGCAAAATTTTCAAAGAAGATGCATGTGGTTTGGTAGACAGGCTACCAGCATGGGACACGCGTCAGTCACATGGCTCCGCTGAAGCTTCGGTTTGGAAAACCCGTTACAATATCTTATCAACATAATATAGGATACAATACAACAGATAACTGACCTGGGACTGCTTTATTGCTCTGCATTTTTCAGTTTTCGCATAATTAAATCATTAAACGATTGAGATGTCAACAAAGTCATTTAGAGTGGTTTGGAGTGAGACTTCCTACATTTTACCATCAACATTAAATACACAACTAGCAGCGAATGTTTCCAGCACTTCGGCTAATGTTACCTACACGTTCTTATGAGGTTTTAAAAGAAGAATTTTAATACAATGTTCAAAAAAACTTTGGAAGATGTTTATAATGTCAGGTAATGTTCCTGTAAGGTTACAAGCTAACTAAGACATAACACTTCCACTGCAACGTTCAGAGCATGTTTTGAGAACGTCAGGGCCACAGATTATGTCACGTGATAGCAAAAGGAGAATTCATTTTCAGCTCAGTGTTCAGAAAATGTTTTATGGATGTTAGTGAGACCTGAGATGACAGAATGTTTGTACAAAACGTCCCACTGAAAACCTTAATGGAACATTACATTGAAAATTCTCAGTATGTTTTTAGAACAAATAGTTTTTAGTCGGGTCTAAACGATCAGAATACACGTGTAGGTTCTTTGGTGGTTTTGGAAAGTAAATAAAATAGCGATATTGTGTTGCTGATCCGGGTCCCCATCACCACCACTGTAAAGAAATCTCTATACGATAAAGCATTTCACTTCAAAGCACTTTGAACACCTTTGTTTACATGGTTATAATTTAATTTGGCAGACATCCAGAAATACTTTTATTTTTTACAGTCCCATTTCTAAAAAAGTTGGGATGTTGTGTAAAACGTAAATATTAAAAAATAAAAACAGAATGGAATGATTAGCAAATCTCATAAACCCATATTTTATTCATAATAGAGCAGAATAAAATATTTTGCCATTTCATAAAAATGATAAACTCATTTAGAACTCGATGGCAGCAACGCATCACCACAAAGTTAAGACAGGCCATGTCTACCATTGTGTGCACCCCCTCTTCTTTTAACCACAGTCTGTAAACGTCTGGGAAGTGAGAAGACCAATTGCTGGAGAGAGGGGAGAGGACTGTTGTCCCATTCTGATGTAGGATTCTAGCTGCTCAACAGTCGTGAGTGTTCTCTTCTGGATTTTTCGTTTCATGTTGCCAGTGTTTTGGTGAAAGGTCCGGACGGCAGGCAGGCCAGTTCAGCACCGGTACTCATGCTGTGGCGAGGGATGCAGTATGTGGTTTAGCACTGCCTTGCTGAAAGATGCAAGGCCTGCCCTGACCTAGACGCTGTCTGGATGGGAGCAAATTGTAGAGAACCACTTACTTCTCCAGCTTTCTGTTTCCCCTGTCCCAACTTTTTGGAGATGCATTGTGACCATTAAGTTCTAAATGAGCTGTAAGTAATAACCAGGTTTCAGACATGGTCTTACTTTAACCTCTGATATGTGTACTGTGTTCTACTGTGAGTAAAATATGGGTCTGTGAGATTTGCAAATCACTGCATCCTGCTTTATTTACATTCACTTACCTTCTAGGCTGTCCCATCTTTTCTTGAACTGGGGTTGTAATAGTGAAGTATTAAATTTAGGGGCCACAGTGAAGTCTCTTTTTACCATCATTTACATCACAACTCAGAATGCAGAGTTCATCTATGAGTTCGTCTCTATTTGACCCTGAACAGCAATTTCCAGCCCTGCTGTGTCTGCATGTTCATATCAAACAGCAATTATGGTTCCGTGCTGTGGGATTACCCATTTATAGGCTAATTTAATCTGATATCGCTATTTGATGGACGTCACGCTGAAAACAGGCGTCCGTCGGAGGTCACGCGGTCCGACTCGCCAGCAGACACGCATACGAGTGTGATCTGTTCACAGACGCTGCTTTGTGTTCGTCCGCTAGCCTTATGGGTTACACCAAACTTCATTTGTTCTTCTAAATCGGGCTTCTTCATGGTAGCTATGTGACGGCACAATGTTGTGGTGCTAACAAATATTTCATTTTGCCTAGCCGGTGGTTTCAGCTAAAGGGGAATTCCGCTGGTTTAATTTAGTGGATGGGGTGTAAATAAAGTCATTCAGACTGGTTTGATGTGAAAAGGATCATTGTAGAGAAACACAGACAGTCTGATTTCTTTGCAGTGGTGGAGATAGGAACCCCAGGTCACAGTGTAATAACATAAATACAGTCATATAATATAATATACACAGCACCAGTAACCCTACACGTGCCGGCTGAGTGTCGGTGGCTGACGATAGTAAAATAGAGGTCAGTTGGTTTCTTTGGGGTCTATTTTGCTTCACAACACCCTGCATATTTCCCTCCACTGTGAATGATGGACAAGTTTAAATTCATATTCCAGCATTTCATACCTATTAAAGGCCTCATAGCAAGAATAATAACATCTGTTCTACACTACAGCGCATGCACACCCAATGTCACATCCTGTCTTGTAGTGCCCCTGGTTGTCTGTTTCCTCTGGTTGTCTGTTTCCTCTGGTTGTCTGTTTCCTCTGGTTGTCTGTTTCCTCTGGTTGTCTGTTTCCTCTGGTTGTCTGTTTCTTGCCATGTGTCTTTTGTTTGTTTTTGTTTTTTGCTCCTCCTGTCTCCGCCTTCTTGTCAGGCCCCTCACCTGTCCCTAGTTTGTAGCTCCGCCCCTTCCCAGGTGTTCCTTGTTAGTTCTTGTTCATGTATACTCCCTGTTGTTCCCTTTGTTCTTGCTAGGCGTTTTGTCTCCTTGTCTGTTTTTGTAACCCTGTTCCAGTCGTTTTACAGTTTGCTAGTTTTGTTTTAATTTCTTCTTCATTAAAGACTTGCGCGTACATCCTTACTCCTCATCTTAACCCCGCGTTACATGTTACTGCTTTCTGTATTTATTAGCATATTGCCTTCTGTCACAACATTGTTTTAATTGGTTTATATATATATATATATATATATATATATATATATATATATATATATATATATATATATATATATATATATTATATAGTATGTCTATTGGATATATGATATACTATATATAGACTGCAGACAATAGTTATGATGTTTTCAGACATGTCATCTTGGGATCATTGCTATGGCTCTGTACTATCGTTTCTGCTTTTCACAAAAATACTAAGGTCGGCCTTTGTAACAGTGTACGGCAGCTGTAATACTATAGGACATTAGCACTGCAGACAATAGTTATGATGTTTTCAGACATGGTTCTTGGGCACCAAAAGTAAAAAAAAACTCTGTATATGTGTTTCTGCTTACCTTCTTGCACTTCTTCGGTCTCCTCTGGGTCTGTATCTGTTGCGTCTAGAAGGTTGTTGAAGCTGAAAAGGTGGCCAATTAGCAAAAGTATAATTTAGGTCATTCTTATAAAGTCCTCCAAAAAGTAGAAAGTAAATCAAGGTGGGTGTTTCTAGTGAAGTGGCCAGTAATGGAAAGTACACGTAGGCGTTTCTAATAAAGTGGCCAGTGACATTGAAAGTACAAGGTAGGCGTTTCCTAATAAAGTGGCCAGTGATAGAAAAGACAGGTAGGAGTTTTCTAAAAAGTGGGGCCAGTGAGTGAAAGCACAAGGTGGGTGTTTCTAATAAAGTGGCCAGTGAGTGAAAGCACAAGGTAGACGTTTCTAATAAAGTGGCCAGTGAGGGAAAGTACAAGGTAGGTGTTTCTAATAAAGTGGCCAGTGAGTGAAAGCACAAGGTGGGTGTTTCTAATAAAGTGGCCAGGGAAGGGAAGTGAAGGGTGGGCATTTCTAATAAAGTGGCCAGTGTGTGAAAGCACAAGGTAGGCGTTTCTAATAAAGTGGCCAGTGAGTGAAAGCACAAGGTAGGCGTTTCTAATAAAGTGGCCAGTGAGTGAAAGCACAAGGTGGGTGTTTCTAATAAAGTGGCCAGTGAGTGAAAGCACAAGGTAGGCGTTTCTAATAAAGGGACCAGTGAGTGAAAGCACAAGGTAGGCGTTTCTAATAAAGGGACCAGTGAGTGAAAGCACAAGGTAGGCGTTTCTAATAAAGTGGCCAGTGAGTGAAAGCACAAGGTACACATTTCTAATAAAGTGGCCAGTGAGTAGATCTAAGTGATTCCCATGTTAATACATAAAATGCAAATATAGCCCTACCTCCTTCAGTGCCTTCCTCTGGATCTGAAGCTCCTGCAAAGCATAGAAACAAGTCCCATCAAGGCATCCACATGGTTTCTACATTTTAGTGTGTACGTGTTGCGACATTATCTTCTGATGGGGCATGAAAAATGTTGATCAGGACCAAACCTGCTGTAGAATACAGCTGAAGCAGTGTTCCCTGCCCCATACATCTCCTGTCTAATCAATCAGCAAAGCTTGGAATCTGAAGTCTTACTCTGCAGCTACGAGGCTAATGTAGCTAACAATCAATTACAGCGCATTAGCCCAGGTAACTGGCATTGTGAACGCCTAAATCATCACTTACGTCATGTGTAGTTATTAAATAATCCATTATAGACTTGATTATGGAGTGTCTGATGCTGGATGACCCACTGCTAGCTTTACACATTAACTAAAGCAGAATTTCCTTCTCGCTTCAACTACGAATTACACTGACTCTAAAATGTCTTTTTCAAACTCTGACACAAAAATAATACAAATAATAAATGTATGATGCTGATGTGGACTGTGATCTGAACCGGGGTACTGTCACTGAAATTACTCCGCCAGCTTTCCAGTGATGTCTCTTTAGTTTGGAGGGTTTGACAGACTCAAACCACACTGACTCCACACACTGGGCCTTTATATGAGTGACTTCACAAGTAACAATAAAAATAAACCTCACTGGAAATCTGCTACGCTGGTTTATCAATCATGTGTAACTAAAGATTTCTGATGTTTGACCAAAAATACACTCTGCAGCCCATCTGTCAAAACCTAACACAGATCACCCCTGTGATTTTATGGCTGGTCTGTCATTTTCAACAGCAGCTTGGGCTGCAGGAGCAAAATGAGACCAATGAGAGTACAGTGTTGTGATGATGTGCTGCTAGAAGAGGATAAAAAGCTCAACTGATTATAGAATGAGTTCCCTCAGCAGTGAACTGAAGCAGCGTTTGCTTGGAAGCAGGCCAAAACCCAGGTTTTCTGCCAGACCACAGCTCAGTCATTTGTTGCAGACCCCAAGTACAAATGGAGTGTTCATGTCAAAACTTGTCTGCATCGTCCGCCAGCGGCTGCGCTGCCAGAAACTGATGAAATGAGTCTGCTACTGTGACGGTTTTATTTGTTTGTCTCTAGTTATATTTCTCTTGGTCATAATTTGAAAACATTAGGTTTTTGGATTCTTAGCTTTCACATGAACCCTTCTCCCACTTGTGTTTTTATGGTTTGATGTGACGTGATTGATCCACTATGAACTAATGCCTCCCAGCAAGCGGACAATGAGAGGGTGCTTCACAGCCCACCAAAGTATGTTAGCGTAGCTAAACACAGCAGTACGAGCATCTGGAAGTTTTTTGAAATATTTTTTATCTGTATTTCATAAAATGTATTTCACTCCTCATCAAAAAATAGGATACCCAGAAGGAGGTGTGGGGTTGCAGGGCTGTTGGGAAGGAAGATAAAGATTACCATGAAGGATACATGATGATACATTTAGACTGATATGGGCAATATTAGTTGAGCTACACATACAGAAGTAGTGTCTCTCAGTATGGTGACGGGTTACCGTGTTTGCTTATACAACACACCAGATGTCTCCGCATGGAGCTGTAGAGGTTCCTAATGGTGTCCTGTGATAATCCATCCCACACAGCTTGAATATCCTCACACAGTTTCTGAAGAATCTGCGGTAGAGGTGGAGTAACAGCAGGCCTTCTGGACGTGTGACACAAATTCTTCATCTTGCCGTTGACCACAGTGCCTCCACCAAGACAAAAGTGGGACTCGTCACTGAAGATGACCCGCTGCCATTCACTCCATGACAGTCTGGCACGACACCATTGCAGTCTTTAGTGATGTTGGCGTGGTGTTAAGTGCAGTTGTCATAACGGTTTGCCTGCATGCAGTCCTGCGTGGTGCAGCCGTCTGCCAACGGTGCTGGCACTAACAGGATGACTCATGGATGCTGCATGTCTGGAGTCGTGGCTGTTGGGTCAGTCAGTGAGTGATAGACAATCCATTTGTTGTCCCTCTCCTGTGGTTGATGTAGATGTCGCTGGTGGCTGCCTTTTTTAACCACCGCTGCTAACAGCGTGTTATGGTAATACCCACATGACAGATATGGCGTGCAGTACATCAATAAGACCATCCTGCTTCCTGGAGCTCAATGATGCAACCCCTCTCAAACTTCCAACTGCTCAAACTGCTTTCGAACTCTTCTCTGAAGCATACTTCACTTGTAAAGGATGCTACCAACACAACAGCACGAGTCAGAAAGGATGGGCCCCGGGCACCAGGACACATTATGTAGTCAGTCAGGTACAGCAATTAGACCACTTCTGGTTTATGTCATATGCACAGCTGAGTGTGAAACTTAAATCATTTGCAAGTCTCACCATGTTAATCCCACCCACCAACTTTCATTCCTGTTGTTTGATTCCTTCTGGGTTTTTTTATTTTCAATGATGAGTGTAAAAAATTCAGTTTTACAGCTCAAGGAACAAATGCTCCATCTAGCAAAGCACTTACTGATCATTGGCCTGCTAACAACTACAACCCGTTTCCACATCTCTGACCATAAGTGTGGACAGGACTGCTACATACAGTACATGGTGCCCGAATGAAGTAATTCTCCAGCAGCTGCCCAGTGTGGAAACAGCTCATTACGGTTTGGGGCATTTCCTGCTAAAGCTAGTCAAAACATACCTGCTTCCTCAGACGGGCTGGTCTCTGGCTCCTCGGCCACGGGCACTGTTTCAGCTTCTGCATCTGTGTGTAATGGTTTAAGAGACTAAAGTACAGCTGAGCATTCCCTACGGATAACGTGTATATCATCGCTGTCCAAAGAAAAACAGGTATCTCCAAAATCGCAGCTTTACAGGAGAGGACAAAAACCTAATTTAATTTAAATGGAAGTCAATGGAACCAGACGTCTTTCTAAGCAGCTTTGGGACATTGGTCCATTCTTTTATGAAATTTCCACATAGTGTAGACAGCAGCTAATGTGACCAAATGAGACATAAAAGTAAAAATCACCAAAAATGGAGATACATGTTTTTCTTTGGACAGCAACGATATCATGGTTGTCCAAAGCAAAACACGTATCTCCATTTTTGACGAATATTATTTTTATGCATCATTTGAACACAGTAGCTGCTGTTTACACTGGGTGAAAATGTCATGGTATATGGACCAACAGAAATGGCCCCAAACTGCTTGGAACAAAGTGTGGTTCCATTGACTTACATTTAAATTAAATTATAATTAGGTTTAATATAAAAAAATAAAAACAAGAAGAAAGAAATTAGATGCCATTTTGGAGATACTTGTTCTTTTTTGGGCAGTGATGATATTTTACATACATGACATACATATTTCTGGACACTGTATTCATGTAGACGAATACACAAATACTCAACACAACATACACACATTTAAAGTGTTCTATTGGAATGAACTTCTGATTCATTGTTCCTGTACCTGATCATAAGAAGCATTATATCATGTCACTCAGACTAAATTCTAAATTTTCAAATCAAAATGTAGAGTTTAGCCTCACATCTAAAACATCACTTCACTGTGATGACTGGGGCAGAGCAACAGCCACCTTTCCCTCCCACCCCTAGGTGACTTAGCTTCCTAATTGCATGTGCCTGACTAATAGGCTGGGCAGAAAGTTTACTGGCTCCAGCTGTTTTCAAGCTAACCTCTGCACATCTCCTTTGACATATTAGCTTGCAGTGATGGGTGTGTTTATATGATGTCTGTTCATATTGATGTTTGTTAGAAGGTGGCGGTGAGTAATGTTTGTCTATATAAGCTCTGTTGGTAGCTATTACAAGAACAACTCATTTCCCAAGATAAAGCTAACTAGCCAAGCCAAACATTGCGTACTCTGCTAGCATGTATGCTAGCAATCTGCCATTTCATCATAAACAGACTGTTGTGATGGTATGATGTGTGAAGTTCTAGAAGTGGATAATTGGGGGCATTTCCTGTGAAGGCCAGTCACAACATACCTCCATTCTCAGACGGGGCAGTGTCTGGATCTGGATTTTCGTCCTTGGATGGGATTTCTGGAGCAGTGCCTGTGTGAAGAGGTTTGGAAGACAATGCAACTGGGATTTTACATAACTGACCATACAACAGGACGATGTACTTAACCAACCACATTTATGAGGAGTGACTGTTAGCTTGACGCTGGTTAATAACACCTTTCGAGGGCAGGGGTGAGTAATGTTGGTCTATTTAAGCTCTGTTACTAGATCATTCCTTAAAAGACTTTACTAAGAACAGTAAGCTAGCTAGAACGATAATGACATAGTTATATGAGTGGATAACTAGTGACATTTTCTGTGAATGCCCATCATAGTATACCTCCATCCTCAGACCCAGCCTCGGGCAGGGTTTCTCCATCAGCGCCTGTGTGAAGAGGTTTGGAAGACATTAGTACAGCTGGGAGTTCAAAGCTGATAATATGACCTTATTACACACAAATGGCCAAACTTGTGGACACTGCACTTTACCAAACTACATTCATTTTAGCCAAACTACGCCCACAGCGTTCTTTTCATATTACCTAACTTTGCCCCACCAACATGGGGCTGGGGTTCTTTAACAAGCAAGTGATGCTGTCAACTCCCTTCAATTTATTGAGAAACTATATATAACTCAAAATACCTCAAATGTATTTGTGTGTTATTAATTACTATGTTGTTTATTTTGTATGTGGTTAAAAAGGCTCATTTTTGGGACAGATCAGTGGGAGTTTTTGTTGTTTTGAGTATTTGTGTTTTTCTGGATGAACATGTGATTGATAAGCTAAGCAGAACGTTCTCTACCTTCAGCTGTTTCAGTTTGCTAACCCTTTTATATCTGTCTGGTGCTGAACCAGCCGAACGTATGGATGTAGCCAAAGGCATCAAATTGCAGCACCTTTTGTTTATGCTTAATGCTTGTATAAGCTTACTGGACAAAAAAATGAGTCACTTTGTGTGTTTAAGGTGGTAGTAAGCGGAGGGTTATAGGGGTCTATCGGCAGTGGCAAAAATCACAGTCTACGGAAATTCTCTTTAGGATGTATAACTCTAAGTTCTAAATGTAGGTATTGTTTATAAACTGAGTCTGTTCTACAGTTTCTCAGTAGGTTGAGTGTATAACTCTAAGCTCTAAATGTAGGTATTGTGGTATAAACTGAGTCTGTTCTACAGTTTCTCATTAGGTTGAGTGTATAACTCTAAATGTAGGAATTGTGATATAAACTGAGTCTGTTCTACAGTTTCTCATTAGGTCGAGTGTACAACTCTAAGCTCTAAATGTAGGTATTGTGGTATAAACTGACTCTGTTCTACAGTTTCTCATTAGGTTGAGTGTATAACTCTAAGCTCTAAATGTAGGCATTGTGGTATAAACTGAGTCTGCTCTACAGTTTCTCATTAAGTTGAGTGTATAACTCTAAATGTAGGTACTGTGTATAGACTGAGTCTGCTCTACAGTTTCTCATTAAGTTGAGTGTATAACTCTAAATGTAGGAATTGTGATATAAACTGAGTCTGTTCTACAGTTTCTCATTAGGTCGAGTGTACAACTCTAAGCTCTAAATGTAGGTATTGTGGTATAAACTGACTCTGTTCTACAGTTTCTCATTAGGTTGAGTGTATAACTCTAAGCTCTAAATGTAGGCATTGTGGTATAAACTGAGTCTGCTCTACAGTTTCTCATTAAGTTGAGTGTATAACTCTAAATGTAGGTGCTGTGACATTAAGTGAGTCGAGTTATACACTTTCTCTTTATGTTAAAAAGGATGTTTTGTCAAGTGTGTCCACCCTCACAGCAGTAGCTAAAGAACACATTAGTGGACAAAATGGATAGGTCACTTCAGGTGATGAAAGCCTGGGTAATGGCCAGATGGGTTTTAATTCATGTAAAGACAAAAAGTGCAGCGCTGTGGATCTCATATGTCTATGCCATTTCTCTGTGTAGACACTGTATTATATCTTAATAAATGGGTCGTGATGAAGCAGCGCTAACAGCTGATTCACTGCAGATTGAATGGAGTCCTATTGAATACCTCATCACCCGTACTTTAGTGCTTTCCTGAATGAGAAGCGTCATTACTGTAACACCACGTCAACGGCTGAAGTAAAAAGCAACCCCCACCGCCCTGCTGCACAACCTCCACGTTTGTTCAGAAAGCCGGAGGGAAGAAATGCTGGGTGTGTTCAGGGTGTGTGTGTCTGTTAAAGCTGAAAGTGAAAAGGAGCAAACGTACTGCCATCTTCTGAGGCTGCCACTTTCCCTCCTGTGACACACACACAAAAGAAAGATATTTTTCAGGTTGTAAATGTTTAAAGGGCCCATTTCTTACACTTTCTGGCATTTTATTTTTACCCCATAAAGTCTTCTTATGACGTCTGTGTGGTAATTAGTGATGCACAAACATGAAAAATCTGGATTGAGCCCAAAACCAAATGGTTATCTTATGTGGATCATTCTGCTGAACTGGCTCAAAGTTCAAGCACACATTACAGACTTTTAAATGACTTGAACCAAAATACTTATGCTTTGAGTGAGCCTTTAATTATGTTTTTTTTACATAAATAATAATAAATTACATGCTAAAATATATAGTAATAATAATAACAATAATAATATTAATGATTATTATTATTATTATTTATTTCTTATTCAATTCAAATTGCAATCAGAAATATGTTTAAATCAAATTATTAATTTTTAAAAAAAAATTTAAGATAATTAAAATAAATGCTACCAAAACTTTACTAAATGTTTTAGTGGTGATTGGTGAAGCGGTGGTGATGGTGGACATTGAGAAGTGTAAATGGAGGCAAATATTCTACAACAACATACATGGAAAGCATCGCAGAAGAGCGTTGAGTGTATTAAAAGGTGTTCTAGAATAATATGAAGAGATGAAGAAAGGTGTTATACCCACTGTAAAAAAAGGAAAGCATTCTAGAGTAGTGTGAATGAAGCAAGGTGTTCTAGAATTGAGTAAATGGATGGAAGCGTTCTAGAAATGTGGGAAAATTAGAAAAAATGGTCTAGAAGAGTGAGAACAGATAAAAACAGATCTTGAAAAGGGTGAAAGGGTGAAAGCTCTATAGAAAAGTATGAAGGAAAGAAAAGTGTTCTAGAAATGTATGAATAGAGGAAAGTGCTCGAGAACAGTGTGAGGGGAGAGAAGAGTTTTAGAACAGAACATAAACCTTTAGCCCTTTTTCTGCCTACATGTTCATGTTTTCATCATTTTCATTTTCTCTTTCAGTTGGAGACTTGAGTTCAGTTGGTAGGGTTTTGCTGTGACATAATTTCTCATTTATGGCAGCATAATACCTTGTCATTGTTTTATATATTTAGCTTGTGACTCGGAAGTTGTGTGGATGGTTGATGCCACACACATCCTTGCATATTGTGAGCAAACTGCTGTTTAGGGCCTTAAAACCAAACCCACCTTTGGCTTGACCTTCACTTTTTTCCCCATAGCTCTGCAGTTTCTTCTGTTTTGACCTGTATGATCAGTCCAGTGCTGCGGGTCTCTGACAAGTTGTACAGTGAGGCAGCTTGGGACAGCACACCTGTCACTGTAACCCACATACTCGCCCACATAATGTTGTCACAATACAATCATTTATTTAACTTCAGTACCAATGCCAAGCATAGTAACACAGTGCTGAGCTGAACTGAACTGAACTGAACTGAACTGAACTGAAAAAAAAAGAAAATCTGTGAAATTTAGGTCTATGCAATATAACATTTACACAATACAATATATCGTGAACATATCATGTATATTGCCAATACTTGAATGCTGACTAACTGCCTGTTTCAGTATAAGAAGTATAGAGTTCAGTATAAGAAGTACAGGTTCAGTATAAGAAGCATAGAGTTCAGTATAAGAGATGTAGGGTTCAGTATAAGAAGTATAGTTTCAGTATAAGAAGTGTAGGGTTCAATATAAGAAGTATAGGTTCAGTATAAGAAATACAGGTTCAGTATAAGAAGTGTATAGTTCAGTATAAGAAGTGTAGGGTTCAATATAAGAAGTATAGGGTTCATTATATAAGGTATAGGGTTCAGTATAAGAAGTATAGGTTTCAGTATAAGAAGTGTAGAGTTCAGTATAAGAAGTATAGGGTTCAGTATAAGAAGTACAGATTCAGTATAAGAGGTGTAGAGTTCAGTATAAGAAATATAGGGTCCAGTATAAGAAGTGTAGAGTTCAGTATAAGAAGTATAGGGTTCAGTATAAGAAGTATAGGGTTCAGTATAAGAAGTATAGGTTTCAGTAAAGAAGTGTAGAGTTCAGTATAAGAAGTATAGGGTTCAGTATAAGAAGTATAGGGTTCAGTATAAGAAGTACAGGTTCAGTATAAGAAGTGTAGAGTTCAGTATAAGAAGTATAGGTTTCAGTAAAGAAGTGTAGAGTTCAGTATAAGAAGTATAGGGTTCAGTATAAGAAGTATAGGGTTCAGTATAAGAAGTATAGGGTTCAGTATAAGAAGTATAGGTTTCAGTAAAGAAGTGTAGAGTTCAGTATAAGAAGTATAGGGTTCAGTATAAGAAGTATAGGGTTCAGTATAAGAAGTACAGGTTCAGTATAAGAAGTGTAGAGTTCAGTATAAGAAGGGTAGGGTTCAATATAAGAAGTATAGGGTTCATTATATAAAGTATAGGGTTCAGTCTAAGCAGTATAGGTTTCAGTATAAGAAGTATAGAGTTCAGTATAAGAAGTGTAGGGTTCAATATAAGAAGTATAGGGTTCAGTATAAGAAGTATAGGGTTCATTATATAAAGTATAGGGTTCAGTATAAGCAGTATAGGTTTCATTATAAGAAGTATAGGTTCAGTATAAGAAGTATAGAGTTCAGTATAAGAAGTGTAGGGTTCAATATAAGAAGTATAGGGTTCATTATATAAAGTATAGGGTTCAGTATAAGAAGTATATGGTTCTGTATAAGAAGTATAGGTTTCAGTATAAGACGTATAGGATTCAGTATAAGATGTATAGGGTTCAGTATAAGAAGTATAGGTTTCAGTATAAGAAGTATAGGGTTCAGTAAAAGAAGTATAGAGTTCAGTATAAGAAGTATAGGGTTCAGTATAAGAAGTATGGGTTCAGTATAGGACGTATAGGGTTCAATATAAGAAGTGTAGGTTCAGTATAAGAAGTATAGGTTTAGTATAAGAAGTATAGGGTTCAGTATAAGAAGTATAGAGTTCAGTATAAGACGTGTAGAGTTCAGTATAAGAAGTATGGGTTCAGTATAAGAAGTATAGGGTTCAGTATAAGTGTAGGGTTCAGTATAAGAAGTATAGAGTTCAGTATAGAAAGTATAGGATTCAGTATAAGAAGTATAGGCTTTAGTATAAGAAATATAGGGTTTAGTATAAGAGGTATAAGGTTTAGTATAAGAAGTATAGGGTTCAGTATAAGAAGTATAGAGTTCAGTACAAGAAGTATAGGGTTCAGTATAAGAAGTATAGGTTTCAGTATAAGAAGTATAAGGTTCAGTATAAGAAGTAAAGGGTTCAGTATAAGAAGTGTAGGGTTCTGTATAAGAAATATAGGGTTCAGTATAAGAAGTGTAGAGTTCAGTTTAAGAAGTATAGGGTTTAGTACAAGACGTATGGGTTCAGTATAAAAAGTATAGGTTCAGTATAAGAAGTGTAGGTTCAGTATAAGAAGTATAGGGTTTAGTATAAGCAGTATAGGGTTTAGTATAAGAAGTATACGGTTCAGTATAAGCAGTATAGGGTTTAGTATAAGAAGTATAGGGTTCAGTATAAGTTGTATGGGGTTTAGTATAAGCAGTATAGGGTTCAGTATAAGATGTATAGGGTTTAGTATAAGAAGTATAGGGTTCAGTATAAGAAGTGTAGGTTCAGTATAAGAAGGATAGGGTTTAGTATAAGCAGTATAGAGTTCAGTACAAGAAGTATAGGGTTCAGTATAAGAAGTATAGGTTTCAGTATAAGAAGTATAAGGTTCAGTATAAGAAGTAAAGGGTTCAGTATAAGAAGTGTAGGGTTCTGTATAAGAAATATAGGGTTCAGTATAAGAAGTGTAGAGTTCAGTTTAAGAAGTATAGGGTTTAGTACAAGACGTATGGGTTCAGTATAAAAAGTATAGGGTTCAGTATAAGAAGTGTAGGTTCAGTATAAGAAGTATAGGGTTTAGTATAAGCAGTATAGGGTTTAGTATAAGAAGTATACGGTTCAGTATAAGCAGTATAGGGTTTAGTATAAGAAGTATAGGGTTCAGTATAAGTTGTATGGGGTTTAGTATAAGCAGTATAGGGTTCAGTATAAGATGTATAGGGTTTAGTATAAGAAGTATAGGGTTCAGTATAAGAAGTGTAAGTTCAGTATAAGAAGTATGGGTTCAGTATAAGAAGTATAGGGTTCAGTATAAGTGTAGGGTTCAGTATAAGAAGTATAGAGTTCAGTATAGAAAGTATAGGATTCAGTATAAGAAGTATAGGCTTTAGTATAAGAAATATAGGGTTTAGTATAAGAGGTATAAGGTTTAGTATAAGAAGTATAGGGTTCAGTATAAGAAGTATAGAGTTCAGTACAAGAAGTATAGGGTTCAGTATAAGAAGTATAGGTTTCAGTATAAGAAGTATAAGGTTCAGTATAAGAAGTAAAGGGTTCAGTATAAGAAGTGTAGGGTTCTGTATAAGAAATATAGGGTTCAGTATAAGAAGTGTAGAGTTCAGTTTAAGAAGTATAGGGTTTAGTACAAGACGTATGGGTTCAGTATAAAAAGTATAGGTTCAGTATAAGAAGTGTAGGTTCAGTATAAGAAGTATAGGGTTTAGTATAAGCAGTATAGGGTTTAGTATAAGAAGTATAGGGTTCAGTATAAGCAGTATAGGGTTCAGTATAAGAAGTATAGGGTTCAGTATAAGATGTATTTTAGTATAAGAAGTATAGGGTTTCAGTATAAGATGTATAGGGTTTTAGTATAAGAAGTATAGGGTTTCAGTATAAGAAGTATAGGTTCAGTATAAGAAGTATAGGCTTTAGTATAAGAAATATAGGGTTCAGTATAAGAAGTATAGGGTTCAGTATAAGAAGTATAGGTTTCAGTATAAGAAGTATAAGGTTCAGTATAAGAAGTAAAGGGTTCAGTATAAGAAGTGTAGGGTTCTGTATAAGAAATATAGGGTTCAGTATAAGAAGTGTAGCGTTCAGTTTAAGAAGTATAGGGTTTAGTACAAGACGTATGGGTTCAGTATAAAAAGTATAGGGTTCAGTATAAGAAGTATAGGGTTCAGTATAAGATGTATAGAGTTTAGTATAAGCAGTATAGGGTTTAGTATAAGAAGTATAGGGTTCAGTATAAGATGTATAGGGTTTAGTATAATAAGTAAAGGGTTCAGTATAAGTTGTATAGGGTTTAGTATAAGCAGTATAGGGTTCAGTATAAGAAGTATAGGGTTCAGTATAAGCAGTATAGGGTTCAGTATAAGAAGTATAGGGTTCAGTATAAGATGTATAGGGTTTAGTATAAGCAGTATAGGGTTTAGTATAAGAAGTATAGGGTTCAGTATAAGCAGTATAGGGTTTAGTATAAGAAGTATAGGGTTCAGTATAAGTTGTATGGGGTTTAGTATAAGCAGTATAGGGTTCAGTATAAGATGTATAGGGTTTAGTATAAGAAGTATAGGGTTCAGTATAAGCAGTATAGGGTTCAGTATAAGAAGTATAGGGTTCAGTATAAGCAGTATAGGGTTCAGTATAAGAAGTATAGTTTCATTTTAGTTTTCAGCTGGCCAGATGTCTGAAAAACTAAATACTGTAACCCATTATATATCATGAATATATCTTGAAATATCGCAATGTCAGATTTGAGCTGTATCGCCAACCTCTAGTGGAATTCCCCTGCCGATATACTGTAAATCAAAATCATATCTATACCTGATTATCACATACATGATGCTGATGTATAAACCTACACATAGTAGCAGACAGTTGTGTTTTCTGATAAATCAAAAGGTCAGGTTTAAAAGGGAAACCTGACCCCCTTTTCTTTACCAGTTCTCTCCCCCTTATAAACAATGGCATTAAAAATTAAAAATATATATCTTTAATTAGTTATGTGTAATGAGCATTTTTGTAGCTCTGTATCTGTATTTCTACTATATGATGTATCTGTGTTATATCTATATATCTGTATATCTCTACTGTTATACATTATCAGCCGTTACAATGTTATCACAGGAATCTGCAATAAGCAAATGAGCCTCTAACCAGTCTCTGAATGAGTCACTGTGTTCTGTGTGTAATGTTTTTATAAAGCACTGAAAGGCATATCATAACTGCAACAGTTAGCAACATGATATGCACAGCTCCATCTGCCATGAGTTACTGAACTGATCTACGGGATGAGTACTACTTCAACGCGGTGTTAGGCAATTGAAATAAACGCAGTACTGAAAAAGCCTTAACCTTCAATACATCACGCAGCATTACTCCCCGAGATAAAGAACGAGGCGGAGGCCGTCCTAAACCTTTAGAGGCGCTCACAAACTCCCCGGGGCCCGATACAACCCAGACTGTTTTTCCCTAGCTTTTTAATGGGTGGTTCCCGCAGCTGGAGCCAGGATTGAATTACCGAGCACTTTCACACTCTTCCCTATCTCTCATGGGACAAATGAATAAGAGAGAACCCCAGTGGAAAATCCGCGGTGTGTATTCAGGGTGGACGCGCGCAAGGCGATCCCGAAGTGTTAAAACCCTGTAACAACCCAACACTGCTGGACAAACCTGTGTGGACATTTTAAAGCTGTCCTAGAATAAGAACGATTGTGATGTGAATGGAGTGGCAGAGTGCAAAAACAGGGTAAGGTTCTAGGGGTACAGCTGCTTAACACCCAGAGTAAAACACACGTGTAAAAAATGAATGTGTGGAACGAACAGAGGAAAAACGGATGCTCTAGAAAAAGTGTGAATAGATAGAAGTGTGTTCTGGAACGGTGTAAATGAAGGAACGTCTTCCAGAACCATGTGAAGAGATAAAGAAAGTGCAAAACAATGTGAAGGAATGAATGAAAGTGTTCTAGAACGGTATCAATGGATGAAAGGATGTTCTAGACAACTGTGAATGGAT
This sequence comes from Prochilodus magdalenae, assembly GCA_024036415.1. Taxonomy (NCBI): domain Eukaryota; kingdom Metazoa; phylum Chordata; class Actinopteri; order Characiformes; family Prochilodontidae; genus Prochilodus; species Prochilodus magdalenae. The sequence goes on along the minus strand of JAMWET010005361.1, from coordinate 12,548 downwards.
GAAAAAGGGTTCTAGACAAGTATAAATAGACAAAGTGTTCTAGAATGGTGTGAATGATAGAGAGTGTTCCCGAACATGGTGAGGACATGAATCGTGTTCCAGAACAGTGTGAACAGATGAAAAACGCGTTCTAGAATGGTGTGAATGAAGGAACGTCCCCTAGAACCATGGCGAATAGAAGTGTTCTAGACCAGTGTGCCTTGATGAAGGCATTCTAGAATGGTGTGAACTGTGGAACATGTTCTAGTAGAGTATGAACAGATGAAAAACTGAAAGCCGAAAAAAAAGTGTTAATGGAGGAAAGCGTTCTGGAACGGTGTGATGAGAACATTGTAGAACAACGTAAGTGGAGCGGAGTGTTGGGGTAGGCACACCCTGGTGCAGCATGCCAACACTGCATTCAGCTTTGTAGTTGTTTACTGGAAAGTGCTGAGGCTAATGATCCAAACCTGGTTCTGGAGTTTTCCTGTTCTGCATGTTGTAGCGGTTTCCTGCTCCAGCACACCTGATCTAACTAATCCCCCTTTCCTCTGTTAAAGTGAAATTCCACATGTTTTCCAACATTTTGTACGAATGAAATGCTTAAAATGTAAACAACATCCTTCACAGCGGTTCGTTTGGTGTTCTCAGCAGTTCACAGTGGTGGAGGTGGTGGTGGTGGGAACCGCCCGTCAGCAAATCTCCCTCACAGAAAGTTATTACATGAGGGGGTTATGAAGACACTGCCTGTCTGAAACCATGCGTTAAGATGAAACACCTTGAGACCTGAACTGTAAAGTTTTAAACCCATCCATGGTAGAGAAGCACAAAGTAGAATTCATGGCATCGTGGTGCAAAACAGTTCCCAGATTTACCACCACATTACATACACATTGCATATGAACCCCGGAACACGTGTGTAGCTGCATTGGTGGTTCGGTTCTAGATAGTAAATAAAATGGCTATATTAGAGTTGTAGGCATGGTGGCCCCTGGTTCCCATCACCACCACTGTAAAGAACATCTGAATCTCTACAGTGAACTACATCACACTCCTTGTATATGTCTGAATGACTGAACTATGCAGACATGATCTGTCTTAATGGGTGGATTACAGACAGAAGGACACTGAAGTGTGCAGAACAGGAGGTGGGAACCTGCGCTCTGGGTTTGAGGGATACTGACCACTGAAACTCATCTGCCTGTGAAGAACAAAATGTACAATAGGCAGAAGGCAATGATCCAGCCTGACTGATGAAGAACAGGCGATGACTTCACTTGGCAAACACATCACCTTCCAATTAATGATCTAGGACGAGCCAGAACTACCATAACACTGAATCTCAGTTGTATAACAGCAGTTAATCAGCAGCTAGAGCATCAGTGCTCACAAAAAGAGACTACATTGGCAGAACGCATGAGAACTTTCTGCATCATGTCTAACCTGAGCACTCATTAGCTTTACCTCTGCAGCTCGTATGATCACAATGTTAGGAAACTAGCTCTTAAAAAGGGGGCACATTCACAGACCCCTTGGCTACACTAAAGATTCCTGAATGGAAAAGCTGCCCAGCACCTTACCTTGCATTGCAATAAGACTTCCAAAGACCAAAATCCACAAGCATGACATCATTGTGCTTTGAATGGAAGGGATCTCTCAGAAGCAGGAAGGCTGATTTTCTGTTCTTCAGTAATTCACTTCTTTCTGAAGGAGCCCAGCTTCCACGCAGTGAGGCTCCAACTTTTTCACGCAACCTTTTGTTGTAGAAACTTTCACAGGGTGTGTGCGCGGGTGTGGGTGTCTACTAGCACGTGGCGCCGCCCATGGGCGTGACTGACGTGTGCTGGAGCCAATAGAGCGAAAGGAGCCTTCGTCCTCCCTTTTCAAACGGGGACATGTGCGGATGCTGAAGGTGATGCAGTAGCGCCGAATTAGATTAGTGAGCCGATTCAGTGATCGATTCAATGACTCGTGTGTCGAGGGTTGCTGTAGTAAACTATCAAAGTAGTGAAGTTTGAAACTTGTCTCGGTTCCGAGACATTTTGACTCGGAAATTCGACTATTTTCTTGCCTACAAGGTGGGAAGCAAACTGGTTGAAAAATCCGATTGAATCCAGTAAAAACTGAGCTGTTTTTTTGGCAGCAAGATGGAACATTTCACCCTTTGCTTTACTGTGATCTGAATCTGGTAACTGGAACTAGCTGGGATTTTAACTGGGGTGAACTGGGTGCTAGTGCTAGCTGCTTACACTGCACAATAACAGAATAGTCCTGTAGTCTAAAATATTGACACACTTCTACAGTTTTATGGTCTTTATCTATTTTTTTTTTTTTATCTTTTGTGGTGGCTGAAACCAAAGCAATGTAGGTATCACTTTGTTTTGCTAGCTAGCTACATTCAGAACACAGTTCAAACGATTATTGAGCAGGAGTCGGTTTTGAAAGAGTCGATTCTTTGACTCCAGCACATCTCCTAGTGTAAATGTGGGTACAGTGATTTTAGGGTAGCTAGCAGCTAGGCTAAACGTATTTCAGGTGATGTGAGCAGTGTTAGCAGCAGCTAGCTCTAAACAGTGGATACAGTAATAACAGCTCTGAGGTAAATGTGAGGTAACTGGTCATGTGACCGTGTTATTTTGCTGCACTGAAGAACTTGTTACTGCTCTCCATACTACACACAGGGGTCGAATACAGTACACAGTATATACTACTTTAGTCTGCAGTGTGCAGCACAGTAGTGTGCTATTTCGAATACAGCCTCTAAAAGTCGAAATGCTAGGAATCGACTCACCATCTCATCGCTGACGTGTTGTTTATGGTAATTGGCTGCAGCTCCATCTCCATGGACAGCCAGACACAGAAGAGTGTAAATCAGAGTCTAAGTTTAAGTTGAGTTTAATAAGCAGCTTGGAACAACATCAGAACTGCTCACCAGGTCCTGAATTGCATTTCCTCGTAGTGTGGGGTTCAGTAAAGAATAGATAGCATGCGGATGTGGGCACTGCTGGCCCATTGTCTACCCTGGCAATCTGCTGTGAGTCAAAGATGGCCTACATGCATTTGGCCCACCTGTCCCAAAACAGATTTGGTTCACTTCTGGTTCCTACTTTTGGCTGAGACGTGACGTGGGCCACATCTTGCTACCGGGAGAGGTCCACCCACGTGACGTCACCCCATTGTGGCAAGTGGGCCAGATAACCCAAAATAAATGTTATATAATGTTATAATAAATGGAGCACTTTGGAATGCATGAAGCTGAGATTTGCTCTGTTTCACAAGCTTCTTATTTTATATTTTCATTCCATCTTAAATGGTGCTGTAATGACATTCTTGCACCAGTGCACCATTAAGGAAACTGCTGATTCATTCATGATAAATAAAAGAAGCTGAAAAGCTGGTAAATACTAAACCCATTAAAATGAGAAACAAGATATCATAAGTTTTTTCTCTTTTAAAGAATTAAAAAACATAAAGAATGGTTCAGACAAATCCAAAACATATTGTTTAGTTTCCAAACAGAGCTCCAAAAGTAGCCTAGTGTGAGCTAACTGCTTTTGTGATGTCACAAAATCCAACACATTGGCATATATCCACCTCGGACACGTTCAGCAGAGTGCATTGTTTTGCTGCTGTTTCCAGCTTGAGCAACATGTTTTGCCGAAACAGGCTGTGTGAAACAAGCTTCAGGGTAGGCTGCTCTTGTTTGATGGGTGTGTCATAGGTGTTACCCAATCAGCAGTGAACTGTACATACACCCTGCTGGGTTTAAAAGCCAGTGCACACAATGGATTCTAATAAAGTCCAGCTGAAGACGTTAGAAAGTTACGACGTAAGTGTTTTATTATAAAGTTGCTTTTATCAGGCTCTTACGCCAAGAATGGCCTTCTCAGCTGCCATAGCTATAACACATGCATTTCACAACAGGGTGTCCGACACCCCACCAAAATAAATATTGCGTTGAGATTGAATGCAGCCCCGCTCAGCCTACAGCAGTTTAGCTCCACCTATTCATATTGAGGGGCTGAATAAGGGCCAAAACAGGATAGCCAAATGGTCATTCAGAAGTCCAGTAATCATCAGAAGAACAGTTGAACCCAGAAGGAAGTGTGGGATTGCAGTGCCGTTGGGAAGGATACACAACTTTGATATACAAATGTCTGAAATGTCTTCTGGACATTCTGTTAATGTCTTCTATAAGAAACAAACTTCAATATGACATTTATTTGCAATGTTAGTGGACAACTTCAGTTTATCTCCAGAAATTATTCTATCGTTGCTGTGCAAAGAAAAACATTCATTCTAAATTTTCACACTTGTGTAATTGGCAAGTTCTGTGTTCAATGTTCTTCTTTGGACAGTGACGATTAAAAATACAAATAAAATAAAACCATAACTTTAAACAGGCACATTTGATATTTTTCCCAGTATTAAATTCAGCAGATATACTCATCATTAAAAGTAGTTGCACCCAGAAAGAAGTGTGGGATTGCAGTGCTGTTGGGAAGGAAGATAAAGGTTACCAGGACCAATAAATAAAGATACATTTAGATTGATATGGGTAATATTTATTGAGCTACACATACAGAAGTAGCATCTCTGAGTATGGTGTCAGGCCGCCATGTTTGCCAACCCAACATGCCAGACGTCTCAGCATGGAGTTGTGGAGGTTCCTAATGGTGTCCTGTGATAATCCATCCCATGCAGTTTAAATATTCTAATTCTGTTCTTAGTAGAGGTGGAAGTTGAGTGACACCAGGCCTTCTGGGCAAGTGACAAACAAACATCTTAGCCCTGACCACGGTGCCTCCACACAAGGATTTATTGGTCATCTCCACCAAGACAAAAGCAGGACTTGTCACTGAAGATGACCGGCTTCAATTTTGAGTCACTCCATGATAGTCTGGCATGATGCTTTTGCAGTCTATGGCGACGCTGACGTGATGTCAGTGGCAGTCGTCGCAACGGTCTGTGTGCATGTAGCCTTGCGTAGTGCAGCCATCTGCCAAAGGTGCTCATGGATGACTCATGAAGGGCATCACTGCTGGCTGAACATCTGTAATTGTGGCTGGTACAGTGATAAGGCCCCTCCCTAATTACATCACATGCATGGCTGAGCATGAAACTTGAATCATTTACATATCTCACAATGTCACACCTACCCACCAAGTCCATTCCTGTTGGCTGGGTGCAGCTATTTGTGCGGACCATTACGATGACTGCCCTTAACACCATGTCAGAGTCAGACTGTCATGGAGTGACTCCGAATGGCAGCGGGTCATCTTCAGTGACGAGTCCTGCTGTTGTTTTGGTAGAGACGACCAATGAATCCGTGTGCAGAGGCACCATGGTCAGCACCAAGATGAATGGGTGGTTGTCACATGTCCAGAAGGCTTGGTGTCGCTCCACCGGTATGGCAATCGAAACTTCCTTCAGGGTACAACTATTCTTTTGATGATGAGTGTACAAATACCGCATGTATGGTTATCAGTAGGCCAGTTCTGTGTAGCAAACTGTCCCTACGCCAGTATAAACACAGTAATCCATTCTATGGCCCCTTTACAGTTCAAGTGTGCTTGTGCGTTTCATTCCCTGTCCCGAAACTAAACAGGCTTGAACTCACTTAGAAAGCTCAGAGCAGAGCACACTCAGAAGGAAAGTCCATGCAAAATCTATGCTATACTCTAACCATTGAAAGTGTCTTTGTATTATTGATAGGGGCTTTATAAATAAAATAAATGTATTATTAATCTGTGGATTTCTTCTTTCAATTCTGGCTAGGGCGTCTGTAGGGATGGCAGGGATTGCATCCCACAGGAATGCAGCCTAGAAGGATATCTTAGGTTTCCAGTGACCTTTGACCTTTTTCTCTTTCAATATGTAACTAGCGCACCTCTCCCCTGATCCAAACAACAGCTCAACAGAGGCTTTGTGTTCCATACAGATACTCACACATTAGGTAAAGGCTCTGGCTGGGGAAGTCCCTTCTCAGACATGTACACCCTCAGTTAATGACTAGACCTGAGGGTGAACTGACGAGCCGAATCTGGTCTGGCGGAGCAGGACGTCATCAGACACGGCTTTAGATTAGACTGCAGTCGGTGTAACTTTAAATATGAATGTGTTAACACGCCTGATTCCACTCCATCCTCCCGGTGTGGAGAAGTGGTGCTGGGTCCAGGGCTACTGAGAGTTATTAGTGTTCCCACGTGTCAGAGAGGACCACAGGCCTGAAGCTCTCTGGATGAACCGCTGTTGTAGAGCGATGTTTGAAACAGCACACAGCCCTGGAGCTCCCACACTTTTAGGTTTAAACTATTTTAGGGTCATGTTACCTAGCAGTGGACAACAGCACTGATGACATCACTAGCATCACTACTATAATAGGTGATCACATAACTTGTAGCTATCAACAACAACAATAATAAGAAGAAGAAGAAGAAGAGGAATTAATTATATTAATATAATGGACAATAAAAAAGAATAATAAAAGTACATAAATCAATGCAGGTAGCTAATAATAATAATACACAAAATAATTTATAATAATATCACACTAAGAATGAATAACAATAAGAGAGAACATAACAAGAAAAATACTGAAAATAATTAATAATAAATCAACCTAGGAAAACTCTAATAAATACAGGCTTTTAGTTGTCGATAGATATTAAAACATAATATCTAATAATAATAAAAACAAAGCCAGTAGCTATAATAATAATAATAATAATAATAATAATAATAAAGCTCGTAGCTGTAAAAATTATTATTAATAATAATATCAATAATAAAGCCAGTAGCTATAATAATAATAATAATAATAATAATAATAATAATAATAATAATAATAATAATAATAATAATAAAGCTAGTAGCTGTAATAATAATAATAATATTAATAATAATAATAATAATAAAGCCAGTAGCTATAACAACAATAATAATAATAATAATAATGACCATCACCATCATCATCATCATCATCATCATCATCATAACAAGAACAGTAAATAAATAAATAAATAAGATTAGTTATAACAGCTAAAATACTAAAAGATAACTCTAATAGGAAGAACAATAGAACAATAATAAAAAAGGCAATAATAGTCAATCATAATAATAAATAATAATAAATAATAAATAAAAACAAGTCAACAACAATGATATAAATAAACAAACAAACAACAATAAATTACTAAAATGATTAATTAAACACTCAGAATGGGGATTACCAGTGTAAAAGCTAAAAAGCTGGTGATTTAAGAATCATTAAAAATAATAATTACTCTAAACATAACAACAGCCATAAACCTGGGCAGTATCAACAAGTGCCTCTTTATGTGATGTTGGGAGGCAGCGATACCGCACTCATACCCACCCCAACCCCCCACCGTGGGAGCCGCTCTCTCTCACCCCCCTCTCACTCTGTCTCTCTCTCTCTCTCTCTCTCTCTCTCTCTCTCTCTCTCTCTCTCTCTCCCTCTCTCCTGCTGGATCCTCTCGCGCTCCTCTCCTCTGCCGTGCAGAGACACCAGCAGCAGCAGCAGCCGCAGCTCGAGCAGCCGCAGCCGTCCGTCCCCCCCTCCGTTCTCTCCCGCTGCCATGCACTCGCTCATCTCCCCGGTGACCAAAGCCGTGCTCGTGGCGCTCTTCATCTTCGCCATCCTCCTCATCCTCTACGTCATCCTATGGTACATATGCAGGGACGTAGACTGCGACCACGGCATCTGAGGAGTTGTTAGTAGTGGGGGTCGTCGGTTTAGGGTGAGGGGTTGTTTTGGGGGGCAGGCGGGGGCGTGGGGGGCGGGGGTGGGTTCTGCGTGAGCCGAGGACCCGGCGGGGATCCCCTCGCGCTGGCTGCGGACGAGTCAGGGTGACCCTGGTAAGTGCATCCACATGCCCTTCGTCTTTCATCTACACGTGTAACAGTAGTGCATGCATGTCACAGGCTGGGAGTGCAGGAGAGCAGCGTGAGATGCAGTGCGCATAGACAGTTTGCAACATGTTGCAGGTTCTTTGATTGTGGCTCTGGTTTGACCAGGTGTCTCCAGTCCCTCAGCAGATCTGACTTCTCTAGCGTGTTTCGTGCACCCACCAGCAGGTCAGTGGGTTCGATCAGCGGTGCGCACCGAATTGGCATCAGCTCTTTAGGGTCCACTTTCTTCCTCCCTCTCGCTTCTGCCGTGCGTTTCTTTCCCCCGCAGCTACTGATGTGCAGCAAGTGCCGAGGAGAGGATTCCCGTGTAGCAGAAGGGCTGAGAGTCTTTGGCAATAGCGCTACAGCCCCTGCTGGGACTCGACCTTCATCCCCAGCGTTAGGGCTTTGAACAGCTACCCTCCTGACCTCCGGGTCACCTTTTGGACAGTGCATATATTGCATGCACCACCACCATTGGCTTGCTGGTGAAAAGTCCCAGTAAAGGGGGGTTGTGAAGGACAAGTCAAGGGCAATATGCAAATACCACCACTGCAGTGGAGGAGTAACGCATTCTGCAAAGCCCCGGAGGGTACCTACCCTGGCCGTAGAAGTCGACAACAGCCAGGTTATATTCACCTCATCGCTGACGCTCACCGGCGCTCTGTGTTCTGGGTCCGCGGATTCCAGCTTTGTTTCTTCAGTTACCAGTCAAACCAACAGCTCAGTACAAACCCCTCAGTCTACAGGAGATATTCTAGAAGAGTAGTTACCAAGACTGATTCACAGATACTGAGACAATGGGACTCCTTATAATCATGTTAGACCTGGTGGACCACCAAAGTGGTCCCCATCAGATAAAGCATTCACCTGTTTGAGAAAAAGAGAGCGGAGAACATTAAGCTCCACTCTTGCTTCGGATCTGGAAACATCCACAGGTGTTTCTGTCTATCTCTCCACTGTGAGAAGACCGATATGGGTGTGAAAGGACGTGTAGCAGCTCAAGAAGCACTGCAATGAGAATACAGAAGAAATAACATTGACAATGAAAATGTTGCTGGTGTTCTCAGAACCAGAGTCCAGGGCTCAACATCACTGAACATGTTGGATATTACTTGGACTGCCAGAAGCAGAAAACGTTAAACCAGCTTCTAAGACTGAACGTTGGAGGTGTGGAAAATTAGTGTTTCTGCTCTGAGCTGTAATTAAGGCCAAGAGTGGACACACCATATAAGGAAAAATGTAATACTGTACTCTTCATGAAAAGAACATGAGCACCCAGAAGGAAGTGTGGGGTTGCGATGCTATTGGGAAGGAAGATAAAGGCTACACATACAGAAGTAGTGTCTCTCAGTATGTTGTCAGGCTGCCATGTTTTCCAACGCGACACGCCAGACAGCTCAGCATGGGGTTGCTGAGGTTCCTAATAGTGTCCTGTGATAATCCCTCACATACAGCTTGAATATCCTCTCTCAGTTCTAGCAGATGGAGAAGATGTTCATCTTGGTGCTGACCATGGTGCCTCCACACATGGATCCGTTGGTTGTCTCCACCAAGACAGAAGTGGGACTTGTCACTGAAGATCACCCACTGTCATTTGGTCTCCATGACAGTCTGGCACGACACCTTTGCAGTTATTGGCGACGTTGACGTGGTGTTGAGGACAGTCATCGCAACAGTATGCATGCGTGTAGTCCTGCATGGTGCAGCCGTCAGGCTGAGTCATTGAGGGGTTCACTGCCCGCCGAATGTCCGCAATTATGGCTGTTGGGTCAGTCAGGTACAATGATAGGGCTGAGTGTGAAACTTGAATCATTCTAATGCCCCGTGACGTCAAACCCTGTCGGTTGATTCCTTCTGGGTGCAGCTATTTGTGAAACTATTCTTTTGATGATGAGTGTATGTTTGTTTTTCAGTTCTGCATAACTCACTGTTCAGTCTTCTAGTTGAGTGATTCAGTATTTAATGTTGGTTTGATTAGAAATAAAATAAATAAATGAGGGACAAAGTCAGCAGCCCGTATAAGACCTTGCACTTTAGAAAGTGGACTGAAGGTGGACACCCTAAAGTGCACCCTAATCGTGTACCCTAACGCTTTGTAGAGTCTCTCCTCTAACCCTGGTGTCTTGGTCTACTGTAGCCGTTTGGGGGCCAGAGCAGGATTTTTGGGGGGAGCCCCCTTCCTACTAGCTGATCTACTGTAAAATTCGAGCCTATTTAGTATGAGTGCGACAATACAGAGCTCATAAATGAATTCAGATCACAATATCGGACACATGATTTGATATTCTTATGATATTTTGAACAAAAGGTTATTTAACCAACTATAACCAGAATCTTTGCATGGCTTTCCAATAACCCTAGAGCTGGGAGGTTGGAGGAGTACTGTAGAGAAGTGTTTATTGGCAGGAGGAAGGAGGAGTGCTAGTGCAAGGTGCTGATTGTTTACAAATGTTGATGTTAAACAGTGCGGTTGCATTACATGGCATAATTAATGCCGCATGCGTTCTTTACAATGCATTGCCATTCCTGAATGAAGTACACCACCATTGTTTTGCATTGCAATATCACAATTCCACAATGCAGTATGTCTCACATTCTCGCATTTCTACTTTAGGCTTAATTGGATCTGATTAGGCAAGTTAATAAACAAAACAAACGTGCAAAGGGTTATTTTGGTTTAATGGTTCTACAGAACAGTTTGAACAAGAACCCTTGAAGAACAACCGTTTCTTCTGTATATAGCATAACTCTTCAGCTACAGCAACTCAAAACCATCACAAGAAATCATGCTTTGCACCATAATACACTATTAAATTGTTTATATTAATCAAAGTGCCTTATTATAATTATCTTAAGACACAATTAGACCAACCTTCCAAGGTAAATATCAATATTTTCATTACTTTCAAATAAAACCATCAAAATATCATTTTGGTTAAAAGTGATTGGAGCTTTTCAAACTATATAATTTTCAAAAGATATAATTTTGAAGGACGTGGTTTAATACTAATTGGCCTCAAGATATAAGAAAATATGATTTCCAAATGAACGACAGCAAAACAAGGAGAAGTATACCATTAAATGCTGCTAGTCTGAAAATGAGAAGAGTTGATCAGCTAATTTACTTCATGTGCTCACTGAAGTAACGGTGTCTCCAATGCATTAAAAGCAGTCAGCAATAGTTCAGCAAAATTTATTTTTTACTTCCCAGCAAAAATTACACCGGGTGTTAAAAATCTGCAACAGTCATTCAAACCTGCCCAAATCATCATCTAATCAAAATGACATGTTATATGGCATAGCTGGTTAGTCCATAGATGTTTGTCTTGTAAACAACTTAATTAACAAATTTGTTGATTGTTGATTAACAACTAGCTGATCAGGTATTAATATGAAACAGCCAGAAAATCACATACCTCTTTCTGAAAGACTATGTGGTACAGACACATTATCACTATATCTGAAGTTTCACACTCTTAATCTAGCACACTGGCTGGTGTAAACACTTGACTGCGGTGATAGCGAATAGGAATGGATTGTAAGTTGTGGTTAGAGGGTCAAGAAAAGGAGGCTTGGCAGTTAAACATGCACAAATCATTAATGAAGGATGAGTTACAATTTGGTCAACATCATTTTTAGGCCAGTTATAGCTTTAAATTGTTGGTCGTTAAGGGGCAGAGGGGTAAGTGCTCCACCATCTGCAAGACAACATCATCTTATGGTAGTAACCCAGAAGTTGTTAGGGTTCCCCTGTGAGTCGTGGGGCCCTAAGCAGCCACGTATACTGCTTAATAAGTAGAGCTGGCACTGTTTGGTGTGGTTTACTTTCAAAGAGAGGACAGGATACCTGTCACTTTGAGTGACAGCAGGAATTCCCCTTGGCCGTCCAGCCAAATGACCCAGTGCTGGTCTGCTTCGCTGAACATACCGCTACTGTTTCTGCTCACAGATGATGAATTGGCAGCCATCATCCACTGGGCCTTTTTCTACCATGTGAACTGTAAATCCATAGCTGCCTTTACATGGTTACTGTTCAAGAGGACGATTACGGCCGTATTTCACTCAGACACTGACAGTGTACCTCACTTACTGCCGTATTTCATTCAGACACTGACAGATTTACCTCGGTTACTGCCGTATTTCATTCAGACACTGACAGTGTACCTCACTTACTGCCGTTTTTCTCTCAGACACTGACCGATTTTCCTCGGTTTCTGCCGTATTTCACTCAGACACTGAGAAATTTACCTCACTTACTGCCGTATTTCACTCAGACACTGACAGATTTACCTTGGTTACTGCTGTATTTCACTCAGACATTGAAAGATTTACCTCACTTACTTCCGTATTTCGCTCAGACACTGACAGTGTACCTCGGTTACTGCCATATTTCACTCAGACACTGACAGATTTACCCCGGTTACTGTCGTATTTCGCTCAGACACTGACAGATTTACCCCGGTTACTGTCGTATTTCACTCAGACACTGACAGATTTACCTCAGTTACTGCTGTATTTCGCTCTGACATTGACAGATTTACCTCAGTTACTGCCGTATGTCACTCAGAAACTGACAGTGTGCCTCAGTTACTGCCATATTTCACTCAGACATTGACAGATTTACCTCAGTTACTGCTGTATTTCGCTCAGAC
>JAMWET010005360.1:405000-435311 GCA_024036415.1 Prochilodus magdalenae | reverse complement strand
GTGTGTGATTGAGTGGAGTGAGAAACCGAGATGTGTATTGAATGAGTGTATCTGAGTGTCTGTTTGAAGTGAGTGAGTGACTGAGGCGGTGATGAGAGAGTGAGTAGGTGAGTGAGTAGGTGAGTGAGTGACTGAGCGACAGTGAGTGGAGTGAGTTGAGTGAACGTGAGTCGAGTTGAGTGAGTGAGAGAATGCTTGAGTGACTGACTGACGTTTTGAGCGATTGTGAGTCGAGTAGTGATTGAGTGTGTGAGTAAGTGAGTGAGTGAGTGGAGTGAGTGAGTGTATGATTTGATTGAGTGAGTAAATAAGTGAGCGCGAGTGAGTGAGCGAGTGAGTGAGCGAAGTGAGTGAGTGAGTGAGTGTGAAGGGTGAGTGTTGTGTTGATAGAGTAAGTGGACTGTGTGATAGAGAGTGTGTGATTGAGTGAGTGAGTGTTGTGATTGAGTGATGTGATTGAGTGGTGAGTGTGTGATTGAGTGTGATTGAGTGAGTGAGCGAGTGAGTGAGCCAAGTGAGTGTGTGAGTGAGTGAGCGAACTGGGTGAGTGAGTGGGTGAGTGAGCGACTGGGTTGAGTGAGCGAGAGAGTGAGCGACTGGGTAAGTGAGTGATTGAGCGAGTTAAGTGTGTGTGTGATGATTGAGTGATTGATTGAGTGAGTGAGTGTGTGATTGAGTGTGATTGAGTGAGTGAAGCGAGTGAGTGAGCAAGTGAGTGTGTGGGTGAGTGAGCGACTGGGTGAGTGAGTGGGTGAGTTGAGCGACTGGTGTGAGGCGAGCGAGTGAGTGAGTGAGAGTGCGAGTGAGTGAGTGAGTGAGTGATTGAGTGTGTGAGTGAGTGAGTGAGCGAGCGAGCGAGTGAGTAAGTAAGTGAGTGAGTGAGTGAGCGACTGGGTGAGTGGGTGAGTGAGTGGGTGAGTGAGTGAGTGATTGAGTGAGCGAGTGTGTGAGTGAGTGAGTGAGTGAGTGAGTGAGCGAGCGAGTGAGCGAGTGAGTGACCGAGTGAGTGAGAGGCAAGCCAGCAGGTACAACAGGTTCTGTGCATCTATGAAACGTGACAGATTTCCATGGACGGCTGAAGTAGGCGCATATTCATACCTGTGAACAAAACGGAGCTTCTCCAAGTAAGCACACCCCTGGGACACATCTACACTGATATCCAGAAGGCCAGTCAGGTTCAGAAGTGGTCCATGGTTCTGTAACATTCAGGAACAGTTTATCTGGATCCTTCAAATCAAATACATTCCATAAACAATACTGATCTTCATACTGGATGCTGAATAATTCATAACAGCATCACTCACGTTGGTGGGTCGAGCTCCTCTCAGATATGAGCGCAGGTCCCCTCCCTCCATCAGCTCCAGGATGATGTAATGTGGCTCATTCCGCACACACACCCCCAGCAGACGCAGGATGTTGGGGTGGTCAAACTGACTAAACACACAAAGCAGAGAACCACAACGTTCCATGCATGTCCATGTTAATGATGATGATACAGTCACACACGGCGCACGTCAGCGACCGAAACGTTCCTCCTACCTCATCAAATGAGCCTCTTTCAAAAAGTCCATCTTCTCCTGATGGCTGGCGTCTTTGCGCAGAGTCTAAACGAGAGGCCGTTAATGAACTCCACTGTTAATGGATCAGCGTTAGTACAAGCACTCAGCTGAAACCGTCATGTCACTGATCACGTTTCAAAACAGACAATTCTCTCTCGCCATATATGGACATTCAGTAACTGATGTAGTGATGTCATACGAACCATCACATCTACTTACATCTGTCCAATCAGGCTACAGCAGTTTAACCTCCGTTTTCAAGGGTTCTATGTAAGGAATTGTTCTATTTAGAACCACAAGTTCTGTATATAACCATCTGATGGTTAAATAGACACCCACTGGCCCATTAGGTCCATCTCCTTGCATCTATACTTATAGCCCATCAGCTCCACTGACCATACAGGACTCTCTGTAGGTGTACAGGTCCAGACTGTAGTCCATCTGTTTCTCTGTATACTGTATTACTCTGTTCTTCAATGGTCAGGACCCCCACAGGACCACCACAGAGCAGGTACTATGTGGGAGGTGGATCATTCTCAGCACTGCAGTGACATGACGTGGTGGTGGTGTGTTAGTGTGTGTGGTGCTGGTGTGAGTGGATCAGACACAGCAGTGCTGCTGGAGTGTTGAGACACTGTGTCCACTCACTGTCCACTCTATTAGACACTCCTACCTTGCTGGTCCACCTTGTAGATGGACAGTCAGAGACGATAGCTCATCTGCTGCTGCACAGTGCAGTGTTGGTCATCCTCTAGTCCTTCATCAGTGGACACGATACGCTGCCCCACAGGACGCTACCCCACAGGACGCTGCCCCACAGGACGCTGCCCCACAGGACGCTGCCCCACAGGACGCTGTTGGCTGGATAGTTCTGGGTGGTGGACGATTCTCAGTCCAGCAGTGACACTGAGGTGTCCAGCAGCACTGCTGTGTCTGATCCACTCACACCAGCACCACACACCCTAACACACCACCACCACGTCAGTGTCACCGTAGTGCTGGGAATGATCCACCACCCACATCGTACCTGTACCTAATGAAGTGGCTGGTGCAACACATTCTCCACCAACCAGACGAACCATGTCACCGTGCTAACTGAGTGTTCATGGTTCTATGTTCTACTATTTATAATACAGAATCATTGTCCTTATTAGAGAACCCTTGTAGAACCTTCGTTTTGAAGCATGTACTATAAACCCTATCTATGATGAATTATTCAGGATCTGCTGTCTGGTGTATACTCTGTCTTTACTCATCCAGAACCCAGATTAAATAATTAGTACAGTTAGAAACTAATCGTCTGCTGTTCCATACAGAACCACTGCTGGTTTCCCTTCACTGTAAGCAGACTCCGGTCACTCTGTATTAGCTCATACGGCACGCTTCACCTTGACCGCCACGCTCCTCTCAGGTGAGATGTCAGTGTTGTGGTTTTCAATAGTAACTCCCTCATAAACCTCCCCGAACGCTCCGCTACCCAGCAGCCTCTGCAGCTTCAGACACTCGCGCGGGAACACAGGCAGAGACTCCAGCTCCTTCGGCATCGGCAGCAGGCTGAGAGGAGGACAGCAAACATTACGGAGAGACAAATCTATCTATCTATCTATCTATCTATCTATCTATCTATCTATCTATCTATCTATCTATCTATCTATTTATCTATCTATCTATCTATCTATCTATCTATCTATCTATCTATCTATCTATCAGTCTATCTATCTATCTATCTATCTATCTGTCTATCTGTCTGTCTGTCTGTCTGTCTGTCTATCTATCTATCTATCTATCTATCTATCTATCTATCTATCTATCTATCTATCTGTATGCCTGTATGTCTGTCTATCTACCCTCTCTTTCTCTACTTCTCTCTTTACATATACCATGTATATACTATATCAGTATTTGTGATGTCATGGAAACCCAAGTTATTACATATCCATCTATTCTTATGACTAACAGTCGCTCACTAAGAGCTTCAGCCATCATTGTGTTTATTGCTCCTGTCATTGTCTACCTGCCCTTAAACGATCTAACCAGGAGCAGCACCTTCACCATGGCTGAGGTTAGAATACACCGTCGGGGCAGCAGAGCTACTTCTCCATCCTCTCATGTTGGACTGATATCACTCCTACAGCACGACAGTGACTCACTATCGCCCCTTCAGGTACACAGTGGTACTACGAGACAGAATGGGCCAGGACTAGCGGGTTAGCATGCTAACGTCCAACAAAACTGTTATTTCTGCACATTGTGTTTATAATCTGAGCTCATTTTGGAATCTTTTGAACTAAAAAATGAAAAAAGAAAGCTGGACTGCTTTATGAAAGAACACCGGACAGCCAATCAGAACAGAACATATTTGCATATGTCAGTCTTAATAGCCCAGCCTGTTAGATCATGTACAGATGAGGTAGGACTGTTTGTAGTATGTATGTTGTGGGTGCTCTGTGATTGGTTACAGGTTGTGCATGTTGGACGTCCTCCCCTCTAATCCCTACCATTTACCTGACGGCATAGCAGGCGTTTCCCAGCCCCACCAAACCCCTGATATCATCCAGTTCTCTGTCCTGAGAGTACAGGCCCGTATGGCTGTCAGTCTTGGGTTCTCTGTTTCGCCGCCATCTAAAAAAAACTTCAAAGTGAAGCACATTTAAGATATATTCCCACATGCTTTATTATATTCAATCCTCCTCAAATAATTCTTAGCTCACCGGACAAAAAATAAGTCCCCTTTTGTGTTTAAGGTGGTAGTCCCTTTAGGCTCCTGTAGATGGCGCTGCACAAGGATGAAGGGGCTATAAACCCCTGAGGGGTGTGAGTGACGGGATCCATAGATTGGGAAGAGGTACTACAGTGCAGGGAATGTCTCGTTCCATGTGTGGAAAATGGCTCCAGAGCAGATGTTAATGATTGGCTAAAAGGAGGGACTGCATGTGGGCGTGGCCAAAGACCATAGTGTGAAGGAAGTAGCTGAATCTGCAGGTGTATGGAAGCGTACGGTCATACGGGTCTACCAGCAGTGGATACAATACAATCCCAGTCTACAGCGGAATTCTCCTCGGAACTGTGCCAGGGAAGCATCCACCACATTACTGACCACCTGACCAGTTCTTTGATGTATGAGTGTCTGAACACTGATGAGGCTACATCCAGATACTTGTCCGGTACATGCCCGATCCAGGCCCAGCTGTTATGGGTGCTGGTGGAGGTGTAGCCTACTAGTAGGTAGGTTTCAGTCACAGGGGACTCATGTTTTGGCCGGAGAGCTAATTAAATCACTCACTTGATTTGCACATTAAAGGACTAAATCATCATTCATGTTTCTGAACTTACCGAACGCTCCAATGATGATGATGAGCGCAATAAGAACACTTATGACCGCGCTCAGTACGATCATTTCCAAACTGGCTGCTGAAGGAATGTCTGCTGAGAGATGAGTGACGACTCTTCATTACACAGTAAAGTTCATACAGCTCTGGAAATTAATCAGAGCCCACTCCAGTTCCTTCTTAAATCAGCATCTCCACATGTACAGCAGGTTCTCAGTGAGGAACCGAAGGTTGGGTTCTAGCTTTACTGGCAGATACAGTGAGCGTCTGGTTCATAAGAACAAGGTCCAGCAGCCAACACACAGGACAACACAGCTTACAGGCTGGCAGAGGGGCCAAAACCCCCCTCTCTACTGACCGTGATGAGCGCCACCTCATTCCCAATGTCCCTTACCCACCGTAAGATGACCTCAGGTGACCTACAGAGAGACTGGCGAGCCGGTGGGCGTGCGGGGATGAAACGCACAGCGAGCATGGTTCTAAAAACAGGCTTCTGGAGGTCATTAGTGATTTTCTAAATACACAGATCTAATACAATATCTGATCTGGAGTTTGGGAGACATGGTTCCAGTAGGGTAGAGAACCAAACAGAACCCACACAAACCCAGAACCTGTACACCTAGAGACACTGATCAGTTACAGGTGGACTCTTCAATGAGTATGTGGATGTAAGAAAGCGGACACTCTGTGTCATTTACATATGGTTCTAACTGTCAGGATGTGACGATAGTAATGCATCTCACCTGCAG
This sequence comes from Prochilodus magdalenae, assembly GCA_024036415.1. Lineage (NCBI taxonomy): Eukaryota > Metazoa > Chordata > Actinopteri > Characiformes > Prochilodontidae > Prochilodus > Prochilodus magdalenae. Next base: position 429,674 of record JAMWET010005360.1, on the reverse strand, counting down.
AAGGTGTAAGAAGCACTTGTGATGTCGTGTGCTCCTATCTATGCTAGCCCAGTATGTGTACGAGAGAGGTTGATGGTGATTCTAATGTTGGAGTTCGGCTTGAAGGTTTTTACCTGTATGGAGGGATCAGAGACCGTGTGGAGCGGAGGACAGTACTGCTTAGAAAACACCTGTGTGGAAAAAACAAATTCCAGACTGTTTAATACATTCACTTCAAAGTGATGAACATCCAGTATCAGTTATCCATACAGTATTAATTATTATACCAATCAATATCCGGATCTATACTCATTTATAACTAGAAAAATGCAAGTCCTGAAGAAAAGGAGTAATTGCTTAGCTTTAGCTTCATGCTAGGTGGTTGCTAAGATGTTGCTAAGCAGTTGCTAAGGTATCCCAGGTAAGATGTTGCTAGGGACACTGGAAAGTATTCCAGTCAGTGACTAGAATTTTGCTAGGTGGTTGCTATGGTATCCCAGATGGTTGCTAATATGTTGCTAGGTGGTTGCTAAGGTATCCCAGGTGGTTGCTGAAATGTTGCTAGGGAGTTGTGAAAGTATTCCAGTCAGTGACTAGGGTTTTGCTAGGTATTTGCTACGGTATCCCAGATGGTTGCTAATGTGTTGCTAGGTGGTTGCTAAGGTATCCCAGGTGGTTGCTGAAATGTTGCTAGGGAGATGTGAAAGTATTCCAGTCAGTGACTAGGGTTTTGCTAGGTGGTTGCTACGGTATCCTAGGTGGTTGCTAATGTGTTGCTAGGTGGTTGCTAAGGTATCCCAGGTGGTTGCTGAAATGTTGCTAGGAAGTTGTGAAAGTATTCCAGTCAGTGACTAGGGTTTTGCTAGGTGTTTGCTACAGTATCCCAGATGGTTGCTTATGTGTTGCTAGGTGGTTGCTAAGGTATCCCAGGTGGTTGCTGAAATGTTTGCTAGTTGAGATGGGAGAAAAAAGTTCCAGTCAGTGACTAAGGGTTTGCTAGGTATTTGCTACGGTATCCTAGTTAGGTTGTTGCCTATATTTGCTAGGTGGTTGCTAAAGGTATCCCAGGTGGTTGCTGAAATGTTGCTAGGGAGAGATGAAAGTATTCCAGTCAGTGACTAGGGTTTTGCTAGGTATTTGCTACGGTATCCTCTAGGTGCTAATATGTTGGCTAATATGTTGCCGCCGGCTAGGTGGTTGCTAAAGGTATCCCAGGTGGTTGCGGAAATGTTGCTAGGGAGTTGTGAAAGTATTACAGTCAGTGACTAGGATTTTGCAAGGTGTTTGCTACGGTATCCTAGGTGGTTGCTAGGGTGGTGATGGCCGTTGATGGGATGTCCAGTGGTTGGCTAAGGTGTTGGCTAGACCGTTTTGCTTTGGTGTGAAGCTTGTTTACTGAGAGATAGTTGGGGGTCACTACGTGTTTTGTGAGGTGATGCTGTAAATGAATGGGACTCTATGGCAGGAATGAGGGATGTCCAAGTGCGGGTCGGACCAGCATCGAACTGGTGCTAGCGGGTCTGGGCTGAGAGTGTATGTAGAATGATGAGTAGACAACACACTGTCCCACACTGCTGGGGTGATGATCTGGGGAGCCTTCACATTCGGCAGTCGGTCACCCCTAGCAGTGATATGCTAACAGCTCAGCGATACGTGCAGGACGTCCTCCAGCCGCATGGGTTGGCTCTCATGGCTTACCGCACTTGGCAAGGCTTTCTAGGAATGTCTCTGGCAGATTGCAGCACTTCCTTGGCCTCCCCTGTTGCCAGATTATCACCAATCCAGCATTTATGGGACCAGCTGGGATGCCAACTTCAGCAACCTACGAGTGGGGAGGATCTACAAGGCCCACCTGCAACATCTGGGGGGAAATGTGCCTCAGGATGCCATACGGAACCTGTATGCCTCCATACCAAACTTGTATGCAGGCTAGAGGCAGTCCAACAGGGTTCTAGAGGGTTCTAGGTCTGTGGTAAACTTTTCCTTTCACTCAACTACAGTGTAAATGAATCACCTCACCTTTCTCATTAGTGTACTGCGCAGCTGTAGATCATCAGAGACCACACAGTAGAGCACAGTGCCGAACTCAACGCGGCTGGGCTCCCACAGAATAGTGAGCTCGGTTTCGTTCTCTTCCAGGCGGATGGACGATTTTGAAACTGCAGGTGGGATCACCACAGGAGGAGATACGAACCCACCTGAACACAGGGAGCTCATTAACACCACCTCACATACCTACAGTGATAATGACATCACCACCCTGACTTATTACTGCCCAGCCCCATCCACTCACTGGTCAGGATCTGTGGAACCCATGATGCAAGTGGCAAAGGAACATGGCGCTGCCATCACTGTGTAAAGTTGTTCTTGGAGGGTTCTTTAGAAAAGACCATAACTTCTACATAGAACCATTTCATGCTTAGATGGTTCTTTGCATGGTGAAATCGTCCTTCGCCAAAAGGGTTCTGGTATCAATCCAGATGTGGTGGAGGCTATCCCTGGCACAGTTCCGAGGAGAATTCCCTGTAGACTGGGATTGTATCCACTGCTGGTAGACCCGTATGACCGTACGCTTCCATACACCTGCAGATTCAGCTACTTCCTTCACACTATGGTCTTTGGCCACGCCCACATGCAGTCCCTCCTTTTAGCCAATCATTAACATCTGCTCTGGAGCCATTTTCCACACATGGAACGAGACACCCTGCACTGTAGCACCTCTTCCCAATCTATGGGTCCCGTCACTCACACCCCGCAGGTATTCATATGCCCATCACCCCTGTGTGGCGCCATCTGCAGGAGCCTTTAGTTACTACCACCAGTCATTTTTTGGTCTGGTGAGCTCAAAACACATTCTCCATCAATCTGAAGAACCACTACACCATGCATAGAACCATCTAAGCAAGAAACATTCAGTCTTTACTGGGTTCCAAACTCTCCTTATCCCCTAGACATAAACAGGCTGCTTATTTGATGGTACTGTGGCTTTAAGACTGAAATATGTAAATGAGCTTTGTTCTGATTTGCTACCAGTTTCCATATACAGACTCTATGGACTGGTAAGGGAAGTGGGCCGTTCCTGACCTGGAAAGGGTTTGAGTGTCTGCTGCACAAGAGTGAAAGCCATGGCGGTGTTGTTCGGAGACATGAGCACGGTCCGGTTTCGATCCACTTCCTGAATCCTCAGCTGCCCGTCATCCCCCAGCCACACGAGCCGTCCGCTGAAGTAGGCCAGCTGCTGATTTAACACCCCGGATGAGCTCCATTTCAGGAACAGCGTCAGTCTGGAGTCCTGGGATCTGTGGAAGAACAGACACCGGCTTTGCCCACCTTTTCAGACGCGGTTCAGGTTTCTGGATACGCTAATTTAAAGTGATAGCTTGGTGATTGGCACACAGAGTCCACCAACCAGGACAGGTTTGGGGTCTGGAGCGTGCTTCCGTAGTTTTGCACTGGATGTGGATAATAAACAATTACAGACGGAGCGTCACTGGAGTTCCTGAGCATTAGTGGGTGAACATCTGGTTTAGTGGTGGTCTGCTCTCGTCTGCTGTAGTTCTTCCTCATGCGTCTTGGTTTCTTTCCGTGGTTCCTCCGTAGAGTGTTAGTCTCTTAGAGGTGTGATTCAGCTCGATCATCTTTTCTACCAACGTGGAACGGCTTCTGTTCGGTACGGTGGCCGAGAAGTGCAAAACAAATACAACTTTACAAGACGTGAAACACTTTTACCTGTACCGAATTCTGGAGGAAAGGGCGGGTCTAACACACAGGAAGTGCTCGTTGTGGACTTATCAATTAAACCGCTTGGTGGTGGTAGAGTGGGTGGAGTTTGTGATGTTGACGACGTTAAAGCATGTTTTGTACATTGTGTGGCGTGTGTTTTATCCAGCTGGCACGCGTCTGTTCTCCCTCTGGGTCTTTTGAGTTTTAAAGAGCAGACGGAGGAAAGAGACGAACAGGCGACTCTACACCACGTGGAGCTGGTTACAGACCACCGGTTCTCCACTACAGCTAGCGTTACAGCCCACATACCTTCCTTAACACTCCAACTCCGTGTGGTTTAGACGCCCGTTCATCTCTTTCTTCGAAACTGTTTGATCAGACTTCCTGTGTGTTAGACCCGCCTCTTCCGTCAGAATTCCCAGTTTTGTAAAAGCGTTTCACGTTTTGTAAATTTGTTTATATTTTTGTAAATTAGTTTTTTTTTTTCAATGTTAATTTTTTAAGTCTGGCACTTCTCAGCCACCGTACTTTCCACCAAAAATAAATTCAGAACCCGAAATGTACATCCCCGTCTGGAACCAGAATAGAGAGCTTCTCCGCATAAACAGTGATGGTGTCCATTTATGTGTCAGCTGTTTGGGCAAGTTTAGGAAAGGCAGCAATGGCGACACCTTGTGGTGTACTGAAGAAGCTCGCCAGTGTCTTCTTATCTCCAGTAGTTGATCCGTGCTTGCTTTCTGGACATAAGCACACATCTGGAATATCAGCAGAAACACTCGCAGGCAATCCATACGCTCCGCCTTTGGAGTACAACAAGGGTGTCCACACATCCGGCTTAACAGTCTGTATTTTTCTTCTTCCTGTCCTCTGTCTGGCGCCGTACCTGGACGTACGCCTGTTATTCCTCTTTTCTGGATGAGCTATTTAAAATGTTCACTCACCAACAATATTAGTGCGCCATTGGCTCAGATCCGTGTCAAAAGACAGGCCTTGCATTTCATTGGTTTAACAAGGTCATGTGACGTTGTGACTCGCCTACCGGCTAACCGCAGGTCAGCCCTCTAAATGCTCGTCAGTTAGTAAGCTCCCGTCTGACTGGTCACCCAACATGTCTCGGCAGATTAACTATATATGGAGTAAGGAGGAAATTCCGAGTTTGATTCACCAAAGCATCACGTTAGGCGGTGTTTACCTCTCGCTGCTGATGTTCGCTCTGTAGAGATGTAAGAAGGAGCCGTCCTCTTCCAGCCAGTACAGGATCCTCTCAGTTAAATCCACAGTTACTCCAGCAATCTGCGATCAGAAATTCAACCTAGAATTAATGTGTACTGGTATATCTGTAAATACTATTGGTCTCCTACAAGGTGTGAACTACAGGGGGCTTCCCTGGGGGTCTGGGATCCACTAATTAACTCTCCTGAACCCCTTGAATGTCTGAAAATCAAAATTCTGTGGGGTTACTGAGAATAAGCTAATGATGCCTTTCTGTCTGTTCGGGAAAAACAGATGCTCCAGTCGTTTGGCTGCTTCACCTACGAAACAGCCAGCTTACTGGAGATGCAGCAATGGTCAGCCTCTTGGTGGCGCTGTAGCAAACTGGTCCTTCATGGCCTACTTACTGTATGTATGACCAGGAAACCTCTGATAAAGCTTATACTGCGCTGCTGCCCAGTTTTCCAAGAGAATCTGAAGAGACCTAATTTCCAAAAGATGTTCACTGTATTGCCAAAAGTGTTCGCTCATCTGCCTTCACATGCAGATTAACTTGAGTGACAGCCCCTTCTTAATCCATAGGGTTTAATCTGATGTCGGCCCACCCTTTACAGCTGTAACAGCTCCAGCTCTTCTGGGAAGGCTTCCCACAAGGGTTAGGAATGTGGTTATGGGAATTTCTGACCATTCTTCCAGAAGCACATTGGTGAGGTCAGACACTGATGTTGGATGAGAAGGCCTGGCTCTCAGTCTCCGCTCTCATCCATCCCAAAGGTGTTCTATCAGGTGGAGGTCAGGACTCTGTGCAGGCCAGTCCAGTTCCTCCACACCAGTCTCACTCATCCATGTCTTTATGGAGCTTGCTCTGTGCACTGGTGTGCGGTCATGTTGGAACCCTAACCCTAACCCTAACCCTAACCCTAACCCTAACCCTAACCCCAAACTGTCCCCACAAAGTTGGGAGCATGGTATGGTCCAGAGTCTCTTGGTCTGCTGAAGCATTAAGAGTTCCTCTAACTGGAACTAAGGGGCGGGGCCAAACTCCTGAACACCACCCCACACCATAATCCCCCCTCCACCAAACTTTACACTCGGCACAGTGCAGTCAGACCAGTACCGTTCTCCTGGCAACCGCCAAACCCAGACTCGTCCATCGGACTGCCAGACGGAGAAGCGTGATTGGTCACTCCAGAGAACACGCCTCCACTGCTCTAGAGTCCAGGGGCGGAGCTTTACACCACTGCGTTCCACGCTCTGCACTGCGCTTGGTGATGTAAGGCTTGGATGCAGCTGCTCGCCATGGAAACCCATTCCATGAAGCTCTACACACTGTTCCTGAGCTGATCTGAAGGACACATGAGGTTTGGAGGCCTGTAGTGATGGACTCTGTAGAAAGCTGGTGACCTCTGTGACCTATGACCCTCAGCATCTGCTGACCCCGCTCTGTCATTGTACGTGGTCTAACACTTCGTGACTGAGCTGCTGTCATTCCCAATCACTCCCACTGTGTTCTAATCCCACTGACAGTGGACTGTGGAATATTTAGTAGGAGGGAATTTCACCTCTGGACTTGTAGCACAGGTGGATCCTTTCACGGTACCACGCTGGAGTTCACTGAGCTCCTGAGAGCGACCCATTCTCTCACTAACGTCTGTAGGAGCAGTCTGCATGTCTAGGTGCTCGGTTTATACACCTGTTGCCATGGAGGTGATTGGAACACCTGGATTCAGTGATTTGGCTGGGTGAGTGAATACTTTTGGCAATGTGCTATATGCTAAACCAATGATGACTGGTGAGTGAGTTAACAGTCCACCAGTGCTGAAGATAGGGACCCCCTGAATACCTAGTGGTATTTCACTCACTGGTCACCCACCTTTTTCCCAGAGAAGATGCTCAGCTCTTTGAGGAGCAGTCGTTCCTCCCCATCGAGCCTGCACACCTCCACAGTGCTCTGAGTGCTCCAGTAGATGGCAGCATTTGGTGAATCTATAAGCAGGCTCTCAATTTTCTGGCTTGCAATCAGAAACACTTCAGCCTCCTGGCCAGACTTAGGTGCTTTGCATATCTGGCAATGTGAACAGACATAATTAAATGCAATAGAGTTATAACTGTGAGGGCATTATGAAGTGATCATGATGTTTACGTGAGCTGCCAGGCTATACTGTAGGCAATGATGCATTTCCAGTACCATGGTTGTGTTGCAGCTCCAGTACAAATATTGTCCCAGCCAGTCGTAGGCTACAGCGTCAGCCTTCATCGTCTGAGGAACTCTAAATGAGGCGGGACCAGAAGAGGGGTCATCCAGCTCCATCCAGCTAATGTGTCCTGAACTGTTCGTCCAGAAGACTGTGCCGTTATACCAGTCCATATCTGTTCAACAGACAGAGGAGGAGGAGGAGGAGCCATGACTTCACATGCACACGGTACAGTCTGACTCTTTAATGTACCACATGGACAGTCGAGTGGTAGTAAGTCAAGGCGTGCTTGTTATGTAATCCTGACCTGCTACTACTGGACACATTTCTATCTATACTGTGCAATATTTGCTGCAACACCTTATTACCTGTATATCACCTGTATACCACCTGTATAGCACCTGTATATCACCTGTATACCACCTGTATACCACCTGTATAGCACCTGTATATCACCTGTATACCACCTGTATATCACCTGTATACCACCTGTATTTCACCTGTATACTACCCGTACACCACCTGTATACTACCTGTATGTTACCTGTATACCACCTGTATTTCACCTGTATACCTCCTGTATACCACATGTATACTACCTGTATACCACCTGTATATCACCTGTATACCACCTGTATATCACCTGTATACCACCTGTATACCACCTGTATATCACCTGTATACCACCTGTATATCACCTGTATACCACCTGTATACCACCTGTATATCACCTGTATACCACCTGTATATCACCTGTATACCACCTGTATACCACCTGTATATCACCTGTATACCACCTGTATACCACCTGTATATCACCTGTATACCACCTGTATATCACCTGTATACCACCTGTATACTTCCTGTATACCACCTGTATACTTCCTGTATATCACCTGTATATTATCTGTATACCACCTGTATATCCTGTAATATCACCTGTATAATCACCTGTATACCATGTATACCTACCTGTATATCACCTGTATACCACCCATACCACCTGTATATCACCTGTATACCACACCATCACCTGTATACCACCTGTATACCACCTGTATACCACCTGTATACCACCTGTATATCACCTGAATACCACCTGTATACCACCTGTATATTACCTGTATACCACCTGTATATCACCTGTATACTTCCTGTATACCACCTGTATACCACCTGTATACCACCTGTATATTACCTGTATATCACCTTTATATCACCTGTATACCACATGTATACCACCTGCATAGCTCCTGTATACCACCTGTATACTTTCTGTATATCACCTGTATGTCACCTGTATACCACATGTATACCACCTTTATATCACCTGTATATCACCTGTATACCTCCAGTATACCACCTGTATATCATCTGTATACCAACCAGCATATCACCTGTATACCACATGTATACCACCTGTATAGCTCCTGTATACCACCTGTATACTTCCTGTATATCACCTGTATATCACCTGCATACCTCCTGTATATCACCTTTATATCACCTGTATACCACCTGTACTGACTGAATGAATCTGCTGATCTAAAGAGAACTCAGACTAAACTTGGTGAAGGTCGTGTCTGAGGATGTAAGTGATCAATCGACTGTTATTATCAGATATTCAGAAGTATGATTATGATTTTGAGATCATCTGAGAACTAAACATTGAGCTGCACCTTTTTAAGCCTGTACAGCGTGCTGTGGTAAACTCACCGCCATCGGCCTTGACATTCACAGCATTGCAGATTCACCAAACTGTTCAGACATAAATACCTTTCACATCCAGAACACTAGGAGTCAGCGGTTCAAGGAGCTCGAAGCTGTCCATCCCTTGCTTCCAAATGCCTTCGTCCGAGGCTGCAGCTATGAAAGGAGCATCATCCACTGGTTTCAAAAAGGACAGGTAGAATAAATCAGTATTATGGGAAACGTGTGAATAATAAAACAGCAGTTAAACAGGAAACAAAATCTGGAACACAGACAGATAATATTCATAAACAAATTCTACAAAAATGAAAAAAAGTTATTGATATTCAGAATAAAGATGTAATAAAACAGAAAGTTCCAACAAGACTAATGATCAGAATGAAATTCTGCTAAAATGATTAGTTAAAAAGTTCCAGTAAAATAAAAAAACAAAAAAGAAGTTCTGTTAAAATGAACATTTAAATTATACAGTACTAATAAGACTAATATTTAGAACAAATTGTGCCAAAATGAATATTAAAAGGTTCCAAAAATGTTATTATCCAGAATAAAGTTCCAGAATTAATGTTATTATCCAGAAAAATAAAATAAATAAAATCCAATGAAAATTATATTCAGAATACAGTAGAAGTTCTACTATGAAGCTAATATTTATAAAGACCACCAGTAGAGACATGTTTGTGAGTGAAGTCTTTGTCTTCAGTCTTTCTACAACCTGCTACATTAGCCTCATAGCTCCAAGCATAGCTCCCACATTCGGGGTACATTATATTCATCCCTAAAAGATTTTCTCTGAATAGTTTATACACACTGATTTTTAATTTCTGCACTTCACCTGGTTGAAGTGTTGTTCCCTCAAACCCCACAGGCTGCGAGTGCCCCCCGGGAGAACTGGCCCACACAGTAATGAAGTAGCTCTGACCGCTCTGGAGGCCTGGAACGGTGGTGCGTGTGGCTGTGATGTTGGTGATGTCCTTATAGACTGACCCATTTGTTGACCATCTCACTGTGTAGGTCCAGTTTTGCCAAGCCGACAGGCCTGCGAGTGGACAAGGGGGCAACACAACAGGCCAGCAAATAGATCACTCACTGCACCAGTCCTATACCATTATAAATAATATATATATAATATAATATAATATAATATAATATAATATAATATAATATAATATAATATAATATAATATAATGTATAATACAAAAAATGATATAAAATAAAATATAATTTGATATATTATAATATACTATTATATAATAAACAAACAATATAATATAATACCATTATTTTTATAATATAATATATTTTATATAATACAAAAATGATATAAAACAAAATAAAATAATAAAAAATATAATATAACATAATATAATATAATAAACAAGTTATTTTATATAGAGCATATCAAAAAAATATATATTTTATATGTACTTTTAACAAAGTTACATTAAATTACTTAATTTTAATTTGTAATTATTTATTATGAGTGAGATTCTATTAAATACATATTTCTAAAGTTTCTAAAATTTTTAAACAATAATTATTAAAAATCTTAATATACTAAAAAAAATATGTAAGAAATGAGTGCAAGACATTAATGTTAATGCTAATTAGATAATAACTATATTTTATTTCTTCCAAAATACTACGCAGTTTCTAAAATCATATTTCGATGTCTAATCTGTGATATTAGGTTTTACATCAGGTACCTAGTTACCAGTTATTAATAACAAACAGTCTAATAAAACCTCTTACTTGATGAATTTGCTACTTCTGGTTTGGTCCAACGGACAGCAGCTGTATCCGAACCGAACAGGACTTGCAGGGCTCTGGGTCTTCTGGGCACCGGACTGGGCTGTGAGGAGGGGCCTGAGAACCAGAGGTTTCCAAAGCCTCCGTAACTGGGCTCAAAGATATTACAGTCCATAGAGAACTCAAAGAAGATGGCCACCTGACCCTCCCCCGTCTCTCTGTACACCTTCTCTCCATCTGTCAGCATCAGGAGGCCGTCCCCAAAGGCCAGACTCTGGACAGGGTGGTCGATTTCATACAACAGAGGGACGGGCAGCGAGCCGTCCAGAGACACGGCTGAGAGTGTGCGGTCGGTTCTGTTGTAGAAGACCAGCCTCCTGTTGGGGTAGCTGACCACAAAGTCTTTCACAGAGTCCGATTTTACCACAAGAGTGGCTTTATCTGTGGGGCTGGAATCTTCTGGAAGAGGAACCCGGTGGATCCCATCCTGCAACAGCAAGAAGAGCCACCTGACAAAACAAGAGTCCAGCATTAGAACCTGCCGGAGCCCACAGCGGGTTCCAGCATTCACCGCTCAAAACCTCACTCCATAATCACAGCACGGGTTATTAATCCATATACGCTTATTCTTCATTTTAGAATTTAACTCTAGGTGTTATTAGAACCTCATTCTGGATCTTAGAACGTCATTCTGGATGTTAAAACGTTATTCAGCATGTTAGAACGTCATTCTAGACGTTAGAACTCCATTCTGGATGTTAGAACTCCATTCTGGATGTTAGAACGTCATTCTAGACGTTAGAACTCCATTCTGGATGTTAGAATGTCATTCTGGATGTTAGAACGTCATTCTAGATGTTAGAACTCCATTCTGGATCTTAGAATGTCATTGTGGATGTTAGAACGTCATTCTAGATGTTAGAACCTCATTCTGGATGTTAGAATGTCATTCTAGTTGTTAGAACTCCATTCTGGAAGTTAGAACGTCATTGTGGATATTAGAACTCCATTCTGGATCTTAGAACGTCATTCTAGATGTTAGAACTCCATTCTGGATATTAGAACTCCATTCTGGATATTAGAACGTCATTCTAGATGTTAGAACTCCATTCTGGAAGTTAGAACGTCATTGTGGATGTTAGAACGTCATTGTGGATATCAGAACTCCATTCTGGATGTTAGAACTCCATTCTGGATATTAGAACTCCATTCTGGATGTTAGAACTCCATTCTGGATGTTAGAACTCCATTCTGGATGCTAGAACTCCGTTCTGGATGCTAGAACTCCATTCTGGATATTAGAACTCCGTTCTGGATGTCTAGTCATATTAAGGCATGTATCGGAACACTGTTTGTTATAGCTCTTATTAAAGACGTGGTGATTTGTTATCGGTCTGTAATGTGACGATACTAACCCGTTGTATGGATCTGCGGTGAGTCTTCTAGGAGAGCTGGACAGAGAGAGATTAAAGTCCACCGCAGAGGAACAGTTATCTAGTTTACAGAGGTAGACCTGCGTTTAATTAAAGGAGTGATACACAAATATTAATTTAATCAACTTTAATAAGGTCAGCATTAAACATACAAACAGAGAGAGAGAGAGAGAGAGAGAGAGAGAGAGAGAGAGAGAGAGAGAGAGAGAGAGAGAGAGAGAGAGAGAGAGAGAGAGAGAGAGAGAGAGAGAGAGAGAGAGAGAGAGAGAGAGAGAGAGAGAGAGAGACAGGCAGAGAGAGAGAGAGAGACAGAGAGAGGGAGAGAGAGAGAGTGAGAGGTAGAGAGAGAGAGAGAGAGGGAGGGAGAGAGAGAGAGAGGGGGAGGGAGAGAGAGAGAGAGAGAGCGAGGGAGAGAAAGAGAGACAGAGAGAGAGGGAGAGAGAGAGACAGAGAGAGAGAGAGAGAGAGAGAGAGAGAGAGAGAGAGAGAGAAGACTGTAACCCTGCTCACCTTGCTGTTGGAGATGTAGTAGAGTTTCCTGTAGAGCCAGTCTACAGACAGAGCGGTGACCTCAGCCTGGGCCGAGTGGATCAGCCTGAGGTCCGAGTGGTCAGTAAGGTTCCCTGCCCCCTTTTCCCAAATCCGATTTCCCTCTGAGAAATAGACCTGATTGGTATCCTGACACACAGCCACTCCTGGAAAAAATGGGAAAACAGATCATCTTGTCAGCCCCGCCCCCCCCCAAACTGTGTTCATCAGCAGAAAAGGGACCACCAGTGTGCCCCCAATGACCAGCTATCATCATCTCGTCAGTCTCTGGTTTCTTCTATTCGTTTAATGACGAGCTTACATATGACCTTGGCCAAATTCTCATCGCCAGATCACCAACAGCAAAGACACAGCATTGTCCCCGGTCCGGAACTGTCCCTGTGCACACAAGAGGAAGGACACACCTGTAATGTCTCTCTGTATCCGCTGGTCTGAGAGACAGTCCGCCGCAGTGAAGAGATCCGCTGTCTCCTCGTGCCTCCTCAGCGAATCCAGCCTGGACGCGAAGACCCAGCGCCCCCCACTCTGCTCTGAGGGACGAATATGAGGAGCTTTACTGGTTACAGCCACAGTTCTACATCTGAGATCCATCTGTACCACATGCATGAGCATCACTGTAACTGACCCAGGCGAGCTGGTGTGGTCACATAGGCTTGGGCCGCTGCTCCCTGACCCTCCCGGTTCACAGCAGCTATGGAGAATCTGGGAAAAAGCCAAAGATCAATCAGAGGGCTCATAATAAGGATGGAGGAAAATCCGGAAGTCGAGTGAGTTGGGTCACACACCTGTATGTGGTGTTGTGCAGTGTTGGGTAGAACGCGGTGCTGAAGACGTCGCCCCCTGTGGTTACAGTGATGACGTGCGCGTGAGCTGTGAGATTGAGGTTGTAGCCCACAATAACTCCTCCTGGCCTCTCCGGAGCGGACCAGCTGACCTCCACGCTCTCTCCACAGGCACTCTCAGCACTCTCAATAACCGGACTGGAGGGGACTGAGGAGGGAATGACAGGAAGCACACTGCAGGGGTCCGTTTGGAGAGTCTTGGTTTATTTAGAATTTGTATTTTGCTCTGTTATTTCCCAGTGGGATAAACCGGCATTATGTCACCCCGGGGAAGGACACCTCTGGAAAACCGCTGGGAGGGATTTATCCCAATCCTGGTACCTATTCGAGAGTCATCGCCTCAGCAGGACACCTTTCATTGCTCTTGTGGTGAAACATCTGGATACTGAGTATATACTAAGCTCAACTGCTGTAAGCTGAATATATGAATCATGGTATATATATATATATATATATATATATATATATATGGAGTCATATAAGACTGTATGTACTGGGGATATTTTATTATAATTATTATTATTATTATTATTATTATTATTATCAATTATTAATCGAATAAAAAATAATAGTTTTATTTATAGAGCCCTTCTCATATCTGTGGCAGCTCAAAGTAATGCACAAACAATTATGGCAGTACGTTTTCACATGTCAAAGACCAATGTATAAACACCTCTATAATGTACATTTAATGAAATTCTGATTTTATAAAAGGTCTGTATCTCTCAGAGTGATATGAGCTCTGTTCAGTGTCCGTTAGGATCTGTGCTGCTGCATTCTGTACGAGTTGCGCGACTAACGGAACCCCAGTGATCCACATCCACTGAAAAATACCTGACATACGACTTCTAAGTCTTTCTACCGAGTCCAGATCATCCAGAGGAACGGAGATGTATAACTGCGTGTCACTAGCACAGCTATGAAAGTTATGTTGGCCTCACTAAGAGCTAACACGTACAAAGAGAAATACTAAGGCCCTAGAACGGACCCCTGTGGTACGCCGCAAGAATTTCGTTTGATGAGTGGTTTCCCAGTGAAGCCAGAAGCAGTCTGTTTGGAACCAGTCTAAAACTGTCCCAGTGTTCGGGACAGTGGATTACAGTCTTGTGATCCACGGCATCAAAGTCTGCTAAGATCCAAAAAGACCACAACAGAAGGATTCTGTCCATCAGCGCTGAGCCTGAGCTCACTGGCAACACCAACCAGTGCTGCCTCAGTACTGTGGATATTAGATTAGCATTGAATTCTTTGAATACAACTTTATCTAGCTCTGTACGTAAGACACAATGATTCACAAATCTAAAATGATTTACAAGAACAAGCTTCTCCAGGTTGGTAGCTTTACAGGAGTGGGCAAAAACCTCATTCAATAGCAATGGAAGTCAATGGAACCTGACTTTTGTCCAAACAGTTTGGAGCCATTTCTGTTGCTCCATTCATCATAAGATGTCCACACCATGTAAATGGCAGATGCTGTTTTCAGATGATGCATAAAGGTAACAATCGACAAAAATGGAGATGCACGTTTTTTATTGGACAGCTACCATTTATTAATTATCATCACTGTCCAATGAAAACCATTTGTCTTTAATTTGGCCGATGTTTGTTTTTTGCCGTCATTTGATCACATGAGCTGTTGTTTACATTGGGTGGACATTTCATGATGAATGGATCACCAGAAATATCCAAAACATGCTTGGAAAAATGTCTGGTTCCATTGACCTACATTCAAACTGAGTCAGGTTTTTGGCCTCTGCTGTAAAGTTGCAATTTTAGAGATACCAATTTTACAGCGACGATATGTACTACACCTAACTGCTTTAATAACAGAAGCCATGGAAACGAGCCCTTCAATGCTCATGTCCATGTGTTTTTATTAAAGCTGCTGTGCTTTCTAACCCACAAGACTTTGGGCCCAACCTGTTTCAGCTTTGTGTTGACATTGCTATGGGCGGGGCTTAGCATCCAGGTCATTCCAGGTCCCTATGAAACATGTTAAAGACACACGCTCATTTTGAAGAGCTGGGTTTTCAGAGTGGACATGATTAATGCTTACCTCCGAACGGCTCGGTCCTGTAGAGTGGGCTCTCTGGAGAGCAGCTGGTGGTCTCTGATATTACAGCCCAGATCCTGAACTTGTACAGCGAAAACGGCTGCAGGTGCTCCACTGTGTATACGGGTTCTGTGACATTCTACAGTCATATGTCAGTGCAGAAACATTCGTTTAACTTTATATGACCAGGTTTATCACATCCTACAGTGTTATTACAGTGGGCTACAACAAAACCAGTGGACACAACTAAACCAACCAGCAGCTCAACAATAGGGGCTATTTATAACAAATCAAACCGCGTGTCTTTATTCATATAACTCCATCGCATTAGAACTTCGTAAAAATAAACAGGAAGCAGACTGGGGACATGGGACAACAAATACAATACACCTTCTACATGCACCAGTCATGCTGTTATTCAATTTAAGATGGTGCACCGTTTACACTGGTCCAAAGTCAGACTCTCTAAGATCAAGGCTGTGAGCGCAGCTTGCTAACCAATTAGCCTTGAACCTCAAAGTTCCTTTACACGTGACACGTGTTGGAAAATACATAGTCTTGTATCCAAACTTCTCTTCTAGTCTGTATCTTTACTACGAACTTCCAATAATACAAAACCAAAGATGAATTCCTGACTTAAATTAAATAACGCGACGGTCAAAAGACTGTGATGCTCCTTGGCTCGAGGCTTTTGCCCTTCTATGCGTCGCACGCTTTTATACCAAACTCAGAAACCAATCAGATTGCATAAAAACATAAATAAATTTGCAAAAAAAAAAAAATTTGCATTTGCAAAAGCTACAAACATTCACATATTATAGTTCCAAATTAGAAATTTTCAAATTCCAAAATATTAATACAACATCTACAGGGGTTGGACAATGAAACTGAAACACCTGTCATTTTAGTGTGGGAGGTCTCATAGCTAAATTGGACCAGCCTGGTGGCCAATCTTCATTAATTGCACATTGCACCAGTAAGAGCAGAGTGTGAAGGTTCAGTTAGCAGGTAAGAGCACAGTTCTGCTCAAAATACTGCAATGCACACAGCATTATGGGACATACCAGAGTTCAAAAGAGGACAGATTGTTGGTGCACGTCTTGCTGGCGCATCTGTGACCAAGACAGCAAGTCTTTGTGATGTATCAAGAGCCACGGTATCCAGGGTAACGTCAGCATACCACCAAGAAGGACGAACCTCCACCAGCATCACGTAGTGACCTGGCCACTATCCTGCAAGAGGAATGGCTTAAACTCCCTCTGACCACTGTGCAGGACGCAGTATATGTCATTCCCAAGACCAACTGACGCTGTATTGGCCGCAAAAGGAGGCCCTACACCATACTAATAAATGATTGTGGTCTAAAACCAGGTGTTTCAGTTTCATTGTCCAACCCCTGTACACAATACAATATGCATTCGAATCAAAACACAAAAAAATGGCTCCAACAGAGGCTGATTTGGGCCCTGCATGCGACTGATAATGGCCGGCTATAGCTGGACATGTCCAAAACTATACACCCATTGGAATTCTCGCCAGACGTCCGGTTCCTATCATCACCACTGTGAACAATTCTGACTTCTTAGATAAACTCAAATGCAGTTTCACATTAAACCACTCTAAATGACTTTAACGTTAACTGGTTCCCCTATTAAGGGACCGGGTCGGACCACTGGTGAACCCTATGCAGCACCGACCTGCTGGACGACACAGGGGAAGCAGCGCTACAAGCTATGATGCTCTATGTAGGATGATACAGTCTTTATTAGAGGATTCAGATTAGTGGACAGTTATCTGATGTAAGCTGATGATGTCATTAATAAAACCACAGGAGAAGAGAAGCTAGCAGCCAGCAAAGCGCTTCCCCCGCACAACTTAGTGATGCTTAGTGAGCTACGGGAGCACTAGGTGGTACAATGCTACTCAAACCTCCACAGCTGCCCTCATTTACTATGAGAAGGGTCTCATATCTGCAGTTAGACAGAAGCCCATACGTACACACAGCCACATCCTACCTCTTCTTGTGTCCAGACTCCTGCCTGTCCCGGTCCGGTCCATTGGGGAATGTAGAGCACATCAGAGCAGTTCAAAGGCTTCCAGCTCACAGTGATGCTGTGTGGGCCAATCCGAGATGCGTATGGAGCAGACAGAGGCCCGGGAGCATCTACAAAGACCAAAACTAATCAGACTGACTAGGAATTCGGGCCTCATGGGAAGATATAACGTTGGATCCCATTATGCCAACCCAGGAAATACAGTACCATACTGTAAATGGTGGGTTTGCTGGACTATAAGACACGCACTAATCATCAAGGAATAGCTGCACCCAAGAGGGAGTCAACCAACAGGACTGAAACTTGGTGTGTAGGTGAGAGATGGGAATGATTCAAGTTTCACGCATGACTTGACATAAGTAAGGACACGCCTTATCTCTGTCCCTGACTCACCCTACAGCCACCATTACAAACATCCAGCGAGCAGTGGTGTCCTCCATGAGTCATCCTGTTAGTGCAGCACCATTGGCAGACGGCTGCACCACGCAGGACTACATGCACACAGACCGTTACCACGACTGTCCTTAACACCACGTCACCGTCACCAAAGACTGCAGTGGTGTCGTACCAGACTGTCATGGAGTGACTCAGAATGGCAGCGGGTCATCTTCAGTGACGAGTCCCGCTTTAGTCTTGGTGGAGACGCCCAACGAATCCGTGTGCGGAGGCACCGTGGTCAGCACCAAGATGAACGGTTTGTTGTCACACGTCCAGAAGGCCTGGTGTCCCTCCACCTCCACCCCTACCGCACCATCTGCAGGAACTGTGTGAGGATGTTCAAGCTGCATAGGATGGATTATCACAGGACTCCATTAGGAACCTCTACAGCTCCATACCGAGACGTCTGGCGTGTTGGGTCAGCAAACACGGCGGCCCGACGCCATACTGAGAGACAGACTTCTGTATGTGTAGCTCAATAAATATTGATCATATCAGTCTAAATTTATCATCAGTTATTGATCCTGGTCACCTTTATCTTCCTTCCCAACACACCTGCAGTCCCACACCTCCTTCTGAGTGCGGCTGTTCCTTTGAGGATGAGTGTTAATATCTCACACGTTAATAAGTCCACATAATCTCTGGGATCAAATATCTTGTGAGGTAGTGTAATACTCACACTGGCTCTGATCACAGCCTCCGCTGCTTCCAGTCGTCTGGAACGGAAGGACGCTTGTTACTAGAACCCAGCAGACAGTAAACTATCCAGAACTGCTGCTCAGTAAAGGAACCAGAAAGGCTTACCTGAGCTTGACCTGGTGAAGGCTTGGTGCAGGTGAGAAGTAAGAGCAGAGCTGGAAGAAGAGAGCGTGATCCACGTCCAGCCATTCCTCTCCTCCTGGTCTCCTCCACTACACATTTAAAACCGAGCCAAACAGAACCACAGCCAATCTGTTCATCCCCAAAACAAGCTGAACGTCAGGACGACATGTTTGTGGTGCGGTCACAGTCCAGTTTAGGTCATGGCCACGCCTGTCTGCATTGCCACCTGAATGAAGAAACAGGAACAGGTTTGTTTCCAGACGAATATGTCACACGTACCCGCCAGCGGTTTTATGAGATTGACTGAACTATGGACTCGGACTGGATCCAGCCCTGGAGCTCTTATCTTTATAGTCAGTGTGGACGAATACACGCTGGTGTTTGTGTAAAGGTTAAGAAGGTGATACGTCTTTATCACTATACGACGAGGCAGGCAGAGGCTGAGAAACTCTGAGCACGGTAATATTACCAAAGAGCCCTCCGGGCCTGGGTGTAGGTTTCAGTTGCCATGTTGGCTGGGACACAACAACCCATCCATCACCCCCACCTCATCCGATCAATCAATCAATCAATCAATTAATCATCAATATTTATTTGTATAGCGCTTTGTACTGCCTCAGAGCAGCTTCATAGAAGGGCAGTTTATATAAAGGAGAAGGAAAACACCGAGTCCACGTACAGACGTAGGAATGGGAACCAGGTCCAAGCCCCCCGTGAGCATACCAGAGGAAACAGTGGCGAGGGAAACCTCCCTTAGAGTAAGAGGAAGAGCCCTCAAGAGGAACCAGGCGCAGGACGGAACCCATCCTCCTCAGGTCGATCCCGGATGAAGAGAGAAAGGCAGAGCTGACAGGAAAAGGAGCGCTGCACATCTGTTATATGATCTTTAAAGTTTATGCTTGATGGGCATCATGGGACTAGCTTTATGACTCTGATGGCTCACTGGAATTCCAGTCCCACAATTAGGAACTTACCTGAAACCCTCCAGGTGCCCACGGTCATCAGTGGACATTACTGTTCACAGTGGAAGGCCGGTGACGTCGGCAGCAGGAGTGCCCGCTGACCAGTTTACCACCTATTACTGACACACTGGGAGGTGAAGCTCCTGAGGACTCGCGGCGCAGGAAGTAGAGGAAAGGGGGAGTTAGTGGTGGCAGCTCTCTGACAGACTCATACACATATATATATATATATATATAAATATATAATAACATCTGTTATGAGCTGTTAATAACACATGTGGAATATCTTTACAAGCCTCCAATGTCTGTGTGTAATCTAGACTAGCCAAAATGACTTAATGTGGATTGGCGTTAGCTTGATAGCATACAAATAGAATCCCATTGCGCTGCAATTAGAAATGAGCATTATTGTGGAGGTTAATGGCAACCATAATAATAATAATAATAATAATAATAATAATAATAATAATAATAATAACAACCACTATACCACAACAATAATGTTGGTTATTATCATCATCATCATCATTATTATTATTATTATTATTATTATTATTATTATTATTATTATTGTTATTATTATTATTATTATTATTATTGTTGTTGTTGTTGTTGTTACTATTATTATAAATATGCCTACATAAGAAATACATGCTACCAAATAGCCCACTCACTCAATGATACTACTACCACTAATAATAATAAATATCATGATTATAATCATCACTATATTATTAATAATTATTATTATTATTATTATTATTATTATTATTATTATTATTATTATTATTATTCACACTTTTATGTAATTTTTATAATAACAAATATGCAGACATAAGAAATACATACTACCAAAATGCTGCAATGGAGAAAATATAAAAATTAATATAAAATATTATAATATTAGATATTAGAGAATTAAACCCTTTATTCCAGGGGCTGAGACTGTAAACTGAGTGATTAAGACTGGGTCTGGTGCGAACAGGTTCAGTGGTGGTAATGGGAACCAGGGTTCTCTATGTCTACAACCAACATACAGATACTTTATTGACTGTCTACACCATCAGTGAACCTACAGGCCTCTTCTTCCTCAATAAGGAATAATTAAATTCCTATAGTGACCTCAAGGTGGCGACATGAGGCAAGACTGCCCTTGACATCTCTGGGTGAGATATGATTGATTGGCTTTGTTTTGCTGTAATGATTAAATATAGCTTCAGTTTGGAGAGGAAAGACCACACGGTCACTCAGGTGTCTTTACCTGCCACTGGAAACGGTCAGCATCTGACTGAGACAGGTCATTCATACACTCCTGTCCCAGGTGAAACCTGACGAGCTATAAAAAGCCCCCCAGCCGGCTGTGGATGCTCTGATGCTGACCCATTACACAACACAGGGAGTTACAGCCGGCACTGCTGTCCTCTGTACAGTCCAGTGAGGAGCGCAGCGAGGGGGAGCTGAGTGCTGAACCTGGGCTTTTTATTCAGGGCTCGATTCACACGGTTTCTCAGAGCGGGACTTCAATAGGAGAAGTTCTCTGTCAGCTGGATGCTGCTCCTTAAAGCACCAAAGCTGCCAAACAAAGCCCCTCTGGCTGGTGGGGTCTGTAACAGTGAAATGCAAGCTGGCAGTCTGCAGGGTCTGCGGTAGGCTGTTTAAGAAACAGCTAGTGTTGACCAGAAAAGCCTGTGGACAGTGAACAGACGGTCCGGGACGTACACGTGCAGTCTTTCTTTCAGGATTAAAGGAACACTCTGCTGTTTTTCACCCTAATCTCCATCTGCGCCGTGGAGGCCACGGAGGAACAGAGCTGAAACAACTCCACATTTATTTCTTAGATGAAGTTAGCAGAAGGAAAATGGGTGTTTCTGTTTCAAATGGCCAGTGGGTGTAGGTATAAGGTGGTGTTTCTGATAAAAGGACCAGTGGGTGTAGGCATAAGGTAGTGTTCCTGATAAAATGACCAGTGGGTATAGGTATAAGGTGGTGTTTCTGATAAAAATGACCAGTGGGTGTAGGCATAAGGTGGTGTTTCTGATAAAAGGACCAGTGGGTGTAGGCATAAGGTGGTGTTCCTGATAAAATGACCAGTGGGTGTAGGTATAAGGTGGTGTTTCTGATAAAAATGACCAGTGGGTGTAGGCATAAGGTGGTGTTTCTGATAAAAGGACCAGTGGGTATAGGTATAAGGTGGTGTTTCTGATAAAACGACCAGTGGGTGTAGGCATATGGTGGTGTTTCTGATAAAATGACCAGTGGGTGTAGGCATAAGGTGGTGTTTCTGATAAAACGACCAGTGGGTGTAGGCATAAGGTGGTGTTTCTGATAAAATGACCAGTGGGTGTAGGCATAAGGTGGTGTTTCTGATAAAACGACCAGTTGGTATAGGTATAAGGTGGTGTTTCTGATAAAAGGACCAGTGGGTGTAGGCATAAGGTGGTGTTTCTGATAAAATGACCAGTGGGTGTAGGCATAAGGTGGTGTTTCTGATAAAAGGACCAGTGGGTGTAGGCATAAGGTGGTGTTTCTGATAAAACGACCAGTGGGTGTAGGCATAAGGTGGTGTTTCTGATAAAACGACCAGTTGGTATAGGTATAAGGTGGTGTTTCTGATAAAAGGACCAGTGGGTGTAGGCATAAGGTGGTGTTTCTGATAAAACGACCAGTTGGTATAGGTATAAGGTGGTGTTTCTGATAAAAGGACCAGTGGGTGTAGGCATAAGGTGGTGTTTCTGATAAAACGACCAGTTGGTATAGGTATAAGGTGGTGTTTCTGATAAAAGGACCAGTGGGTGTAGGCATAAGGTGGTGTTCCTGATAAAATGACCAGAGGGTGTAGGTATAAGGCGGTGTTTCTGATAAAAGGACTAGTGGGTGTAGGCATAAGGTTGTGTTTCTGATAAAAGGACCAGTGGGTGTAGAAATAAGGTGGTGTTTCTGATAAAAGGACCAGTGGGTGTAGGCATAAGGTGGTGTTCCTGATAAAATGACCAGTGGGTATAGGTATAAGGTGGTGTTTCTGATAAAAGGACTAGTGGGTGTAGGCATAAGGTGGTGTTTCTGATAAAAGGACTAGTGGGTGTAGGCATAAGGTTGTGTTTCTGATAAAAGGACCAGTGGGTGTAGAAATAAGGTGGTGTTTCTGATAAAAGGACCAGTGGGTGTAGGCATAAGGTGGTGTTCCTGATAAAATGACCAGTGGGTATAGGTATAAGGTGGTGTTTCTGATAAAAGGACTAGTGGGTGTAGGCATAAGGTGGTGTTTCTGATAAAAGGACTAGTGGGTGTAGGAATAAGGTGGTGTTTCTGATAAAATGACCAGTGGGTGTAGGCTGCCTCCAGCTAGCGAGCTATAGGTCCTGTCACAGGGGCACTTTAGACCCACAGAGCCCAGCGCCATAACGCCCATGATGTGACGATGATGCTTGTAGATGTATTTTTTAATGAAGTCTAAAATAGCCGAAACCCTTTTCCACTGTCTTTGTCCAAGTTGGCTCAGTGCCAGGCTAAAAATACTGAGCTATCAGATCCTCGCCGCTCGCTGGACGAGCATGGCAGTGACAGCACTGAGTGTAACTCTGTCAGACTTGCCTCGCACGGCTACGTATGCTAAACCTTCCAGCTGCTAAATTAATAAGGGGCACCTCTCACAGGTAACACATCAGCATAAAGGTTTGTACACGACAGTTTATTAGGTACCCCCACCCTTTTAATCAGGAACACCGACCACATAACTACACCCACAGGACTTAGTATCTGAAATCTCTACACTTGCTGGCCATTTTATCAGAAACACCTAACTCATACCTCAGCACTGGCCATTTTATCAGAAACACCTAACTCATACCTCAGCACTGGCCATTTTATCGGAAACACCTAACTCGTACCTCAACACTGGCCATTTTATCAGAAACACCTAACTCACACCTCAGCACTGGCCATTTTATCGGAAACACCTAACTCATACCTCAGCACTGGCCATTTTATCAGAAACACCTAACTCGTACCTCAGCACTGGCCATTTTATCAGAAACACCTAACTCGTACCTCAACACTGGCCATTTTATCGGAAACACCTAATTTATACCTCAGCACTGGCCATTTTATCGGAAACACCTAATTTATACCTCAGCACTGGCCATTTTATCGGAAACATATAACTTATACCTCAGCACTGGCCATTTTATCGGAAACACCTAACTCATACCTCAGCACTGGCCATTTTATCGGAAACACCTAACTCATACCTCAGCACTGGCCATTTTATCGGAAACACCTAACTCATACCTCAGCACTGGCCATTTTATCGGAAACACCTAACTCATACCTCAGCACTGGCCATTTTATCAGAAACACCTACTTTGGTTGGCCATTTTATCAGAAACACCAACCCTACATCTGAACAAATTGGCCACTTTATTAGAAACACCTCCTTTGTTTCTACACATCTTGTCCATTTTGTCCAAGACTCCACTGTATACCCCCACCTGTACTGGCCATTTTATCAGAAACACCCTTACAATATACCTACACTCTTTTTGGCCATTTTATCAGAAACACCTATCTTATTCCTCAGCAGTGGCCACTAATGTACACATTACGTACGCCAGCCTCTTAATCTACACCAGCAAGGTGGAGCTGCGAGGTGTAGACACGATGGCTGGTCTTGGTTCTCCTGTGCGGCTGGTGAGGCGATCAGTCTGTAACCGGTAAATCCAAACCTGACTGCCATTCCATTCCTGGTGGAGTCTGAGCCGCTGTGGACCCAGCGGATGTGGACAGTGAACATATGTTCGGAGTGTCCACATGCACACGTGTCGTGTCCCCTGTCAGTCTGCGGCGGAGTGTGTGAGCGCCGTCCAGTCTGGGTCTTGGTGAACGGCCACTGTAAGGATTTACCCAAAGCCGAGGTCGGAGCCTGAGGCATGACAGCAATTCCATACGGGTTGATG